>JACDJE010000119.1:227032-238633 GCA_016647715.1 Pavo muticus | reverse complement strand
AGTTTTTCACCCAGAGGGTGGTGACGCACTGGAACAGGTTGCCCAAGGAGGCTGTGGATGCCCCATCCCTGCAGGCATTCAAGGCCAGGCTGGATGTGGCTCTGGGCAGCCTGGTCTGCTGGTTGGCGACCCTGCACATAGCAGGGGGTTGGAACTGGATGAGCACTGTGGTCTTTTCCAATCCAGGCCACTCTATGATTTTACATTCCAAACCAAAATGTCAATAAAATAACTTACATTAAAGCCTATTCTGCAATAATCAATCCCACATTTGGGGTAGTGTCAGATCTACTCATGCTTAGAGGATTAGTAGCCTAACACTACCCATGGTCCTACCTTAGTAAGTCACCATTATCACTCAGCACTCACTAATAAAACTGTCAATCACTTCTAAACTCCTGTGACACATCAGTGCCAACACGAGTGGCTCAGAGGAAGCGTTTTACATCCAAAGGGTAAATTTCTGTTCCAAATTTAACTCATTTGCCTTACTAACAAAGAGTTCAAGGACTCCATGAGCCATTGCTAATTCTTAGCTCTAATCTTCCCAACAAGAAGGGGCAGCTAGTATCACAAGCACCAATTCTAAGCACATGTGCACGATGCATGGAAGGAAGGGGAAGTTTGAGAAGAATTTCATGCATTTTTGATCATCATCAGCATCTACAAGCAGGGCATTAGAAGGAACTTACATTTAAGAATAGTATTCTTTACTCCAATAGCTTACAAATTATTTTAAGTATCTCAATACATTGTTGTATCTTAATGCTTTAGGAGCCATACATACCTTGACAACTTCCTTGCCCGGTACAGCAACTGGTTGCCATTTGTTATCTTGAAGCTTCTGCAGATCATCAAATTTCTTATTCACATCTTCAACCTATTGGAAATCCCAGAGAAGTCCAGCTTTAATTTGCAAGATTTACCAGATTCACACACACACAACAAAGCTGTTTCAGGAAGTTAGATGAAACACACAGCTCTGCTTATATTTAGAATCATAGAATCACTCAGGTTGGAAAAGACCTTAAAGATCATCGAGTCCAACCACAACCAACCATCCTACCCCAACTCTAACAACCCTCCGGCTAAATCATGGCCCTGAGCACCACATCCCAACAGATTTTAAACACATCCAGGGATGGTGACTCAGCCACCTCCCTTGAGAGCCCATTCCAGTGCTTAACAACCCTTTCTGTAAAGAAGCGTTTCCTGACATCCAACCTAAACTTACCCTGGCGCAACTTGAGGCCATTTGTTAAGAACTTCTGCTTCAAACACCAAAGCAAACCAAAGCCTGCTGCAGGGAGCCTGCTTTGCCATGGGGTTGGACTCTGATCTCTAGAGGTCCAACCCCTACAATCCTGTGATTCTGTATAAACCAGCAGATGAAAGCTGAACTGCCCCCAGAGATACAGTAAGCACAAGTAAAACATCTTTTTCCAGTAACTGGTTCTACAAAAGATTGCTTAACTGGTCTGTGAATTGTAAAACCACAGCCTACCATCTGCTACCATTCACTGCTACAAAATGTTAAACAAGGACGTATGTTTTTAACAGAGAAAAAATATCTGAGTCTGAATATTTAGATGAATAAAATAGTTTCAATCCACTGCTTGTAAATATCTCTGTAAGGTTAACAGGTCGTAAAGTTAACCGGTATACAGAGAAGTGAGGCTGGTAAGAATAGTTAAATAGAGAGGAAAGGTGCTCCCAGTGTTGTAGGCTCGCAAGACTCCAGAAGGAGCGATCTCCAGGAAGAGATCCTTCCTCAGTAGAAGTCAGCCCTTAAATGGGGTCTAGGGGAGGTGGAGCCTGGCTCCACCCCTTCCGGGCACACAGGTGAATTGCTTTCACCTGTGCTCCCATGGCTGACTCAGTGCTTGCCTCAGGTGGTCAATCAGAGGTTCAGGCCTTGATTCAACAGTTCCCATACATACCTCCATTGTGTGTATAGCAGGTAAACATGCAGGCACCTACCTGAAAATTAATCATATCCCAAAATCCATCCAAGTCTGTACACGTTGTTTCCTTTTCACCCCGTTTCAATTCACAGTTATCCACCAATCCTTCAAACTGCTTAAACCTTTCTGCTACAAGCAGCCTTGTCTGACCAACTGCTGTGCGAATGAGATCTTTAGCTGATGGTAAGAAAACAAAGGAAGAAGTTAGAATATATTGGAATAATCCACCATTCCACAGCTGATATAAATAAGTAATTGAAGAGTTTGGACTCTGCTTGCTGTTTAAACTAAGTTCAGACTTGCAATGCAGTTTACTTGCAGCCCATCTCTCCACTGAAATCCCCTAACCTTGCTTTAAAAAAGAACATTGCTACCAATTCTGTAAGCCTTTAAGATAAAGCACAGGCAAGTTAAAACATCCATATATATTTGTTACAGCTTAAGCATTTAAGCATACTTAGAATTTACAGAACAGCTACTGCAGTAGGCACTTCAGTGTTAACTACTATCAGCTCAGTACCCACTATCACTTCAAACACTACCCTTCAGATTTAATATCAGGAGACAGATCACTATCACTGCTTATGCCTATTACAGCTCAGTCTTACCATCCTCCGGAATGTCCAGCTCCAGTTTTCCATCCCACTGAAGGCACTGAGACATCAGCCTTCCTGTCTCAGACTGAAGAATGTTTCTTAAAACAAATAATGAAAGGAATAATTTGAGAATGCTCCAGCTGCTATCACTATTTGTTAATTATTATCACCCTTTTGCTTTCAGACAAGCTACTCAGTCTTTGAGCAGAACCCATTAGATTGCTTCAGTTAAGACTAGCTGTGATGTAATTTATTACTTTCAAGCTTTATGTTCATAGCATGTAGCATTAGTCTTCAGAATTGTACATCCTTTACTTGCACTAACAATACAAAAGGAAAGATGGCAATGAATGACCACCAAAGCTGCTACTGACAGACACCAACCATTATAAGCTACTGTTTACAAGTTGTTACTCGTGTTCAGGACCCAGAACAGACAGCCATGAAGGGAAACAAATAGACACAAACCTGAAATAGGGCACATCATGCTCCTGCTCTCTTACATCATCTGACTTTGTTTCAGTCACTGCCATCTCTGTAGACACAGGAATTGTTTCATTGCATCTCTGAATGGAAGTCTTCTCATCTGATTCACTTGCTGTAAAACAGGAAAGGCATTTACTCAGAATCTGGTAAAAACCAGAAGAGGTACAATGATAAACCAGAGGTGAACTTCACACCTTCTCCTTTCAAACCTGTATTCATTTGCTGTTCTTCAGTGTCTTGATCAGAAGGTGAGATCTGACCTTTTGAATTCGACTCCTGTACCTCAGTTTCACTGCATTTTTCAACTGTATTCCTGAGGGAAAAAGAAAAAAATATGCTTAAGAATTAAGAAATGTTGAGAAACTGACCTCAAATTTGACCAAACACACAAGACTTCAGAATTCTGAAGACTATTTTTGGTTCCCACAACAAGCTATTCCTATTAAAATAGATAAAGCATAGGAAGGATTATGGATCATATAGTTTGCCTTGCTATATTAAGTCCACTTTTGATCAAGCAATAACAGCAACTGCGATCAGGTGTTTCAACAACTTGTTACACATGGACTCTCACTACAGAAATATCACGTTTTCTGTGGCATCACAGAAGTTCACTTGCATTTTAGGCTACAAGAAGTAAGAATCTTACACTGGAGATTTGGAAAAATCCCAGAAGGCATCAGGTGACAAAAATGCATTTGCCCTGGAAGGAGTCATGGGTGTAACTTTGTAGGCTGTCAGTCCTTCTAAGGGCTGAAACACGAAGTTTTGTGGTGCAAAGGAACGTGTTCTGGGTCTTCCTGAATTGTTCTTTTCTATAGATGTCTGTTCCTGCTTGAGCTCTGATGCTGAACATATCGCTGGGTCCAGTGGAGCATTTTCATTCACTTCATGGTTAAAAGGAATTACCTGCACAAACAAAGCAAGCACTCTATTATCAAATCAGAAAGTGTTTGCTAATAGATGTTAGCAGAATTATAAGATGACTTCTTGAAAGCCAACAAAAAAGGCACAGTTTCAGGTAATTTGCTTCCTACAATAGCGTGCATGCCCTGAAGTCTTGATTTACCAATCCAACTAGCTTTTGACACCTGCAAATCAACCTGGCAGCATGGGTAGCACTTGACTATGAGGAATGTAACAATCCATTGAAGGGGCCAGAGCAGCAAAACACCTGGCCTAGTGGAGCAGTCATTAAAACCAGCAATGCTTCTCTCACTGTTAGAAGAAAATGCTTGCAGGTGATAAGCTCCTCAAGAGCTGAGTAGCAAACTGGCTCCAAATCCTACCAGGCTCGTTGAATAATCACAGTTTATACACATGGCCTAACTTAAAGGCTGAAGAACAAACTAAAATAAGCTGATAGTTGAGGAATGCAGCCCAAGACAAGGAGAATACAAGTGCAGCTAGAACCACAGAATGTTGTTGAAAGAGAAGAAAGTTCACATTCCTATGAGCTGAGTGCCAAGACAGTGATACAGAACATTTCTGAGATACCTGTATTGAGATACTGTTAGCTCAAACCAGCCAAAAGATCTCAGACTGCTTCTTCAGAAAAGATGGGCCTTCAAGACACTGGAAATCTTGTTATACTTCAGTTACCCTTGCTTGGAATGTAAGCTTTGAATTTAAATTTAACAGATTTCTTGTGGCAATATGAGTAAGGTTACAGCAAGGGCTCACCAGCTGGCAGCATCTAGCATCTCCTGCTTGTGAAGAGGCCCTTACCTGAACTAAGATACAAGTGCCTTTCACCTCCTGTCAGGGTTTGTGCACAAACTAAGCAGCTTTTAGACGATACTTGTACACAGCTGCAGTTGCTGAAATAGGACTGGAGAAGGGAGGTGTGGGGGAAACACTGAGAGGGAATAGTGGAGCGTAGGGAAGAGGAAAGTAAACAGATGCTTCTTGCACAGGACTGTCAGGGCACCAATGCATACATGAATCACTTAGGAACCTGGATTGGAGGACACAGTGAATTCAAATACAGTGGTCTCTACCCTGAAGCAGTAAAGTTTGGTTTGCATTTTCAGTGGGATAAAACAAGTAACTACCTTTAATTATAGCTGGGAATCTTTTTCCCTATGATATTTACCATGTTCTTGGCAGTTCAAGAACTGAAAATGCATTTAATCCTCAGACTCTAAAGCCTCACGTTATTATCTGATCATTGAAAGGACACATTCAGAGTAAGCTGCAAAAATAAATGCACTGTATGACATTTATAAACACTGGATAAAACCAGAAAACTGAAGAGGTCTTTGTATTTTTGAGTGGAAACATCACATAAAAGATGTCATGCAAGATCTCAAATTGAAATCAAAACTTGAGGATTGGTAAACAAGTCATCCATACCTGCAAACCAAATTTGCTCTTAAGTTTTAACAATACAACAGAAGTACTACAGCTTCGTCCCAAAATCTAGTTTATTAGTGAGCTTCCTGTTACTTTTACACACAAGTATGACTGTACTGAAGCAACACTTGCAATACCATTTTTACTGGCTCTTAAATCAGTTTCACTCCTTTTCCATTTCAAATATTTCATGACCTACCTCTATGACATCAGGTTTGACTGCTTTCTTCTGCTTTGCTGCATTTGCTGGCTTTCTCTGTGACAGGTTACCTAAAGAGAAACAAACTCTAGGAGGTCAAAACATCTGATTTAAAGAATTACTCACCAGTGTTTTCAAAGACTGCTGTAAATGTCTGGTGGTTAAACACAGGGAGAGATGGCTTTGCTTCTTGAGTGGGAGGGGGCTAGAAGGCAGATACCTAATTGCAAGTGTTCATTCAAAGAAAACCTAGCCTAGGATTTAACAGTCTATTAAGAGATACATCACTGGGCAAAGAGATTCATTAAGCCATTAGCCTTTACATGTTGTCAGGTGCCTTTACATATTGTCAAGTGCTTAAAAAGAGTCACCTCCTTTCCTTAAAGGCTGAGAGACTGAAGTCAAATGAGTTTCGATTGTGACTTTATGCATGGCACAGGACTTCTATAGGTGGATCAAAACCAATACTATCACAGTATGCACTCTCAACCTAGGGGTTAACTTGTGTCATATATAAGAGATACTGCAAAACATTCTGGAGAACACCCTGAGGACAAGATACTACTAAAAATATCCCCTTCATTAACCATTGCATTCCCCTATTTGAGTAAGGAAACACGAAGAAAAAATTCCTGAGTTGGAGAACATGGGCTCCCATCTTGTCCAGACATACCTGTTCTGGATGGGTCTTACTCATCCTTAAGCAGTAATACACCAAACTGGCTAAGCTTCACTAGCCCAGTTGTTGTTCTTTCAATCTATAATTATTATATTGACATTGATAGTCCATATGGATGGATTTTACAGCAAACTGCCCAATGTTGGTTTCAACATCATTATTTAAATACTCCAACAGAGCTCCAGGTAAGATTTAAGTCATGGGTATTTGCTCATTGTCTTACATAACAGTTTAGCATGATTGCTCTAAGTCTACCCATTCCAAAAAGAGAGCTACGCAGCAGAATGTAGTATGCTGAGACAGAACAAGCTGATATGTATCTCTAGAGCACAGAGTGTCTGAGAGAAACAAGATCCTAAAGACAAAGCTGTCCTAGTATATCATTTGACAATGAACTTAGCAGCAGTACAGATGTACATGTTGTTTCCAGTACTCACACGCACGGTATCAGCCAGGACACCTCCTTACAGCACACCAGATCACATACTGAGATATCAGCTGCACATGGACTGTACTTACTGCCTCACTTACCAGTAGTAGCAGCAGTTGTTTTCGGCACCTGCCTAGCTGCAGAGGCAGCTGCTCTGGTGACTCTCACATTGGAGGCTGTCTGGGCTGAAGTCTGCAACACTAAGAAATATTAATTCCAGAGATTTCGCAGCTTGCTCAGGAGATGCATTTAAGTAGTATAATTAAAAGCTTTGGTTTTGCAGTAATCAGAAAGCTGCACAAGTAACTATCAGTTGCTTTAGTTTGTTAGAATCATGGAATGGCTTGGGTTGGAAGGGACCTGAAGAATCAAGTTCCAACCTCCTGCCACAGGCAGGGCCACCAACCAGAATCAAGAGGAGTGGTTTGGTCACTTCTGTGCAAGGAGAGCTAAACAAAGACAGCACAGCTCAGCCTTGGCATCAAGGCAATACTCTGCAGAACCCTGACAGAAAACATCTTCATTGTACAGCAGTGCTTCCAGTATCATGATAAGACCAGCATATCAGTGTGCCAGATGCTAAGTATGAGGCTTAAGGAACCCTCCTCAGTGTTCCTGCAATCAGTGTCATTATCATCCTATCTTTCAGATGAAGCTTTCTGGAGCAGTAACTGGTAGTTAGTTGCACAGCTGGAAACTTAAGCAAGCCATCTCTGTGGCCAGCGATGCCTTGGTCATTACACTGAAGCATTCTAAAGTGTGAATTAATTAAATTACATTGAAGTATCCTTTAATTTTAATCATACCTGAAATACTTTTTATAAAATATGACTCAAGTTCATGCTCTATGTTGCCATCTTAATCATTTTCATCCATGTGTTTTAGTACCGTTTCCTAGTACCTTCAAAACCAATAGCATTACCATGCACTGAAAAATGTAACAGCTCTTTAGTTCATGCTCTGCCTTTCTACAGCTGTAGGAAATCTAGTAGCCCCACTTGGTTATTGTTAATGATATTTGTCTTTTAAAATGCTGCTCTACTTTCCACAATTACTAGCTGAATAACTGTAACATTTGATTTACCCAAGCATACACATCCCTAACATTTTCATACTAGTGTTTAAGTACATATAATGCATATTCTTCATTCCCCAGAAGCATTATTTATTGCATCCAGGCCTGGGGCCCCCAGTACAGGAAGGACGTGGAGCTCTTAGAGCNAGGGTGGTCAGGCACTGGAATGGCTGCCCAGGGAGGTGGTGGAGTCGCCGTCCCTGGCAGTGTTCAAGAGGCGCCTGGATGAGGAGCTACGAGATCTGGTTTAGTGCTTGTGGTACTAATAGGAATGGGAAGGCGGTTGGACTACGTGATCTTGCAGGTCGTTTCCAACCTTGTGATTCTGTGAAACAGTGAGATTTGCTGTTCTCATTAAATCCACGCGGTGGAAGCTGTTGTCATTAAATTCAGTGTTTCATATTAGATAATTTGAATAGAATTCAAAAAGATGAATTCCTAACTGATTTTTCTAACATTCGTTGGGAAAATCTTTGGAAACCCCAAGTCATCTTCTGCACTTGAAATAGGGGAGAGAAGCAGAGCAGCTGTCAAACAGGGATCACTGAAAGCACTAGCAGTAAGATAAGGCTGTAATTTGGGCATTTATTGGGAGCTTCTGCTCAAGAAAAGCTTCCAGCAGCCTTCCTAGCAGACTGGAATAGATTACAACCTTGTTGTACACGAATTCTGATTACAGATGTGCTGTATTTGCAAGCTTGAAGACAGCAGTGCAAAAGTTAGTTCACAATAACTCCAATTCCTACCTTACAAATAAAGGCCGTCAGCCTGCACTGACTCTGAACACGTTGCCAGCTCAGTCTAGGAATGCCCAGATTAAAGTTCCATTGCTAAACATACACTAAGAAAAAAAGGATCCAACTGCTTTTAGCTCTGTATCTAAGTAGGGATTTCACATCACACTGATTTGAGCAATCATGCAGAGCAATTTACTTTGGTTCCCTGATGTAACAAACCATTAGATGAAGCATTAATTGTGCCTAGCACTGGAGTTATATCCAATATAAACAGCATAATCTGTCTCCAGTGAGCTTGGTTCAAATCTCTTCAGCATTTGGAGGTCAGAGAAATAATGATTAAGCTTCACCCACCTGGAAAGCTTTTCACAGGGCTTTCAATTCTGAAAAATCCTGCTTCAAAAACCACTTTCTCTACTTCTGGTTGCTTATCCTGATGCGTGCTATCAGCGGCTCCATCATGCTTCATTTTATCCCTCAGAGCTGCTTTTACAGCAGCAAGCCGGTTTCGGGCAGCAGCCCTTCCAGCTGCCCCCAGCTTTGGTTTACATTCCATCTTTGGAACAGCTTTTTTCTGAAATTGAAAGAAAATGGAAGCTTCAGACAAATAGCTGCACGTGAACATCCACGAGGCTGCTGGATGCAGACAGCAGCAGGCCTGCTAGAGACAAGATCTCTGTTTATTTCCAAGACCAAGAAGGCCTTGGACTGCCATTTAGCTGCTAAGGTTTGTTAGCAATGACGATTTTAAGTCGGTTTCTCACACCAAGTTCACAGCTCAGAAATACTTGGTATAAATTTTCCTTAGAACTTTTTCTAACCACTGTAGTTCACATTTTTGAGAACAGTGGGATACGGGGACTCCTAGTGGCACAGAGATAAAGTAACTAAGGGCAGACACTTGTTAACCAGTGAAGCCTCTCCTGGCATTCGTATTTCAAAGGAAGTTTTGCGTCATCTACCATATCTACAGTTCAGACATTTATGGTCAGCTGACACAAGACTGGTCCAGAGGAGGGCCACTAAGAGGGCTGAAGCACCTCTCCTATGAGGAAAGGTTGGGGGAACTGGGTTTGTTTAGCTTGGAGAAGAAAAGGCTCCAGGGAGACCTCATTGTGGCCTTCCAGTACTTGAAGGGAGCGTATAAAGAGGAGGGGGAATGGCTGTTTGTGAGGGTGGATGGTGACAGGACAAGGGGGAATGGTTTTAAACAGAGACAGGGGAGGTTTAGGTTGGATATTAGGAGGAAGTTTTTCACCCAGAGGGTGGTGACGCACTGGAACAGGTTGCCCAAGGAGGCTGTGGATGCCCCATCCCTGCAGGCATTCAAGGCCAGGCTGGATGTGGCTCTGGGCAGCCTGGTCTGCTGGTTGGCGACCCTGCACATAGCAGGGGGTTGGAACTGGATGAGCACTGTGGTCTTTTCCAATCCAGGCCACTCTATGATTTTACATTCCAAACCAAAATGTCAATAAAATAACTTACATTAAAGCCTATTCTGCAATAATCAATCCCACATTTGGGGTAGTGTCAGATCTACTCATGCTTAGAGGATTAGTAGCCTAACACTACCCATGGTCCTACCTTAGTAAGTCACCATTATCACTCAGCACTCACTAATAAAACTGTCAATCACTTCTAAACTCCTGTGACACATCAGTGCCAACACGAGTGGCTCAGAGGAAGCGTTTTACATCCAAAGGGTAAATTTCTGTTCCAAATTTAACTCATTTGCCTTACTAACAAAGAGTTCAAGGACTCCATGAGCCATTGCTAATTCTTAGCTCTAATCTTCCCAACAAGAAGGGGCAGCTAGTATCACAAGCACCAATTCTAAGCACATGTGCACGATGCATGGAAGGAAGGGGAAGTTTGAGAAGAATTTCATGCATTTTTGATCATCATCAGCATCTACAAGCAGGGCATTAGAAGGAACTTACATTTAAGAATAGTATTCTTTACTCCAATAGCTTACAAATTATTTTAAGTATCTCAATACATTGTTGTATCTTAATGCTTTAGGAGCCATACATACCTTGACAACTTCCTTGCCCGGTACAGCAACTGGTTGCCATTTGTTATCTTGAAGCTTCTGCAGATCATCAAATTTCTTATTCACATCTTCAACCTATTGGAAATCCCAGAGAAGTCCAGCTTTAATTTGCAAGATTTACCAGATTCACACACACACAACAAAGCTGTTTCAGGAAGTTAGATGAAACACACAGCTCTGCTTATATTTAGAATCATAGAATCACTCAGGTTGGAAAAGACCTTAAAGATCATCGAGTCCAACCACAACCAACCATCCTACCCCAACTCTAACAACCCTCCGGCTAAATCATGGCCCTGAGCACCACATCCCAACAGATTTTAAACACATCCAGGGATGGTGACTCAGCCACCTCCCTTGAGAGCCCATTCCAGTGCTTAACAACCCTTTCTGTAAAGAAGCGTTTCCTGACATCCAACCTAAACTTACCCTGGCGCAACTTGAGGCCATTTGTTAAGAACTTCTGCTTCAAACACCAAAGCAAACCAAAGCCTGCTGCAGGGAGCCTGCTTTGCCATGGGGTTGGACTCTGATCTCTAGAGGTCCAACCCCTACAATCCTGTGATTCTGTATAAACCAGCAGATGAAAGCTGAACTGCCCCCAGAGATACAGTAAGCACAAGTAAAACATCTTTTTCCAGTAACTGGTTCTACAAAAGATTGCTTAACTGGTCTGTGAATTGTAAAACCACAGCCTACCATCTGCTACCATTCACTGCTACAAAATGTTAAACAAGGACGTATGTTTTTAACAGAGAAAAAATATCTGAGTCTGAATATTTAGATGAATAAAATAGTTTCAATCCACTGCTTGTAAATATCTCTGTAAGGTTAACAGGTCGTAAAGTTAACCGGTATACAGAGAAGTGAGGCTGGTAAGAATAGTTAAATAGAGAGGAAAGGTGCTCCCAGTGTTGTAGGCTCGCAAGACTCCAGAAGGAGCGATCTCCAGGAAGAGATCCTTCCTTCGTGGAAGTCAGCCCTTACATGGGGTCTAGGAGAGGTGGAGCCTGGCTCCACCCCTTCC
>JACDJE010000119.1:211683-226335 GCA_016647715.1 Pavo muticus | reverse complement strand
CAGAGGGTGGTGACGCACTGGAACAGGTTGCCCAAGGAGGCTGTGGATGCCCCATCCCTGCAGGCATTCAAGGCCAGGCTGGATGTGGCTCTGGGCAGCCTGGTCTGCTGGTTGGCGACCCTGCACATAGCAGGGGGTTGGAACTGATGATCATTGTGGTCCTTTTCAACCCAGGCCATTCTGTGATTCTATGATTATCAAGTCTAGTGATTAATCCAAATTAATGTTTTAATTGTTATTCAAACACCGATGAGAAATCTCTTCAGCATTCACTGAAAGCATGAATGAAATTGATTTAAACAGACATCTGCTGCTTGCTGACTTAATTACATGGGGATGTGAAAATAACTTCACTCTGAATTACAGAATATCATGTGTTAACTATTCAACATGACTTAGCATTAACAACTGGAAGCCTTGACATCGCTGCGCTACCAAGATTATTAAATGTATTCTCTCCTTGTTTAGACAGACACAGGTTGGGTTGGTTTTGTTTAATTTTGTTTTGTTTTCTTAAGAAATGTATGGAATCTTCACATTGGAAGTGCAACAGCTAGACAGATACAGAAGGAGCTGTGTTAAAATATGAAAACAACAGATTGTGCTTGTCATCTACGGAAGCAGACAATCACACATTCACTCAGTTATATTAGTGAGTATCAGAAGTTTGGCCTCTTGTTTCCTGTGCTATATGCTCACGTGCTCCACCAGAAGACTGTTCTTTCCAAACCTATTTCAATGTTATGTAACAAGTTTCATGTAGAGTACATAAATAGCACCACTGCTGCACGGATTCCAACTTCACTCCAAATATTTACAGCTTACATAATTAGCTATTTTTTGGGATATCTATAATAGAAAAATTCATATTTTACTTATATCAGCTATCCCTTGTCTTTTCCAGGTGAAGTCATTTAACCTATAATAACAGCAGCAACATGATATTTCCCTCAGAGGTAAATAGGAAGCTCTGTATAGCTCCAGCTGTGAGACAGCTAGCAGCCATGCAATTCTGCCTATTGACCTTCTTCTGCCTTTCCTGCAATCATCATCAGTAACCACAAGTGCATTAAATACCCTGCATTCCATCTCCCCCAGTCTACAGAAGCTACAAGTACATACAATATCTAATCATGTGACCCATAGTCTTTCAGCAGTTGCCTTTGTTCTAATTGCAAGAAATGGTTATCCTAAAAACTCTGTTGTTCCCTAAGCCCCAGTATGTACTGGGGGTCTTTCCTAAAAACATTCCTTGTCTCACTCCCACAGTGAGGCATCTACTGGCTCAAAGGAATGATCAGCACTGTCCTTTCAGACCCAGCTGTGGGATCATTCTAGTTTCATACCTTTCCCCTTTGCAGCCATTTTGTCCGTACTCATCTGCTTACGTCCTGCTTGTGTGGGGCGCCCTTGCCCACTGGCACAGACCTACAAAGGAAGATCACACTGATGAAGCACCAGGATTGCCAAAATGAAGTAGCCCAGCTTCTTTCCTCATCTTTCTCTCCTAGGCTCCAGGAAAACAAATGGCAGCTAATTTAATACAGAGGTCTTTAAAAATTGCAGTGATATTAAGGACAACCCAACTAATTAAGATTTTATCTAACAGAATGAAGAAAATTATTCAGTTTGCTTTAAAAGTAGATGGTAATTACCATTGCACCTTGGTTCATATTATGTGATTTAAAGCCACTTTTCAGAAGAAAAAGATCAGTATTAACTCAGTTCTCCCTTCACGCAGCCATGGCTGGAAACCTTCCAAATGCACTCAAATCACATGAGGCAAGATCGCTAGATGCAAATTATAGCTTCTTTTACAGATTACTGCAGATCCTCAGAAAACCTACTCTTTAATACAAATAAAACCATGAGACTATCAAGATCCTCTAGTCAAATATGCCAACAGTGAATTGATTCCAACTTTGAGCAGTAAAGGTTAATCATGAGTGATAGCTACAGTAGTTGCTTTCCAACAACATACATCTTCATTTATAAGGCTTGAAGGCTGCAGCGTTAAATGGAAACGTGCACAACTGCTGCATCTCCTTGGACTCCTAGTCACTGGTTCTACGTATTACCCAGAATAGGTGGCAAACACAAGGCAAAGATCTTCTTGCATAGGAAATTCTCTCTCAAAATAAAACAGCTTCATATCCAGCTTGTTGAAAATACTAAATCTGGTGGTGGTGGCCTTACATACATTGACATGGGGTGAAAATCTACAAGTTAAATGTTTCAGCTGTATGAAATTAAGATGCCAAACTGGAAAATAGATAGGATTTCAAGAGTTTTGTGTGTCAGATCTGTCACTATAGGCTCCATGAAATCAAACTTACGGGGTCTGATGGGCATCTCAATCACTCATCTTTAAACGGGTAGTTAAATAAGATGGCATAACATACAATAACATTCTTAGGTTGAATTTTAAGAACAAGAGCTCTTCCCCACTGTGAGAGCAAAAACATGCACAGTGTGTAACAAGAAGTCCATTTGCTGGGTTCGACTTTTTGAAGCTGCAGTGTAATGCAGAAAAAGAACTGACTTAATCTGCATTCACAAAAGACTTTCTGTATTCAGGAGAGCTTCACAGGTTCTCCAAGCCAAAGTACTTACTTTCAGTCTCGTTACTGCCTCTATTCTTACTTGCATTCCTTGCTGACTGCAATAATATTTCACATGGAAAAAGGAATCTGGAAGATCAGTGCACTTTTCTCTGTATTGACTTAAACTCTGTGGCTCAGTTCAACACAATGCTCAAATCACCACAAATTGTATCAGCTTGCTGAAAGCTTTTCTGACCTAATCTGCCCTTTTCATCAGGAAATCCTGCTTAGAGATATCATTCTTCACTTCAGAATACAACCCTGATTTACATGCTCAAGGATAATTACATCTTTTTCTCCCAGTTTATTCACTTAAGTTCATTTAAGAGACAAACCATAGAGGGCTTAGATGCAGTTGATATGGCAGCCTTTTCTGCTTGGTTCTTGGCCTTTGATCGAGTAATTCTCTCAGAGAAAGCAGGAGCTGCCTGGAAACAATCTCAAGGAAACAAGAGTTAACACACTCCTTTCTCTCCCTGCCATCACTGCCAGAGTGAAAAGAGTAGGTAAAGCAGCATGTCTGTGCACTTGAGAGTCAAAACAAATCAAGTGTGTGATGTGACATCAGATGGACTCAATACAGACAAGTTACCAGTTCTAAATAACTCAGCTCTTTCATCTGCAGCTGAATGACTATTTTTTGAACTGAGGCCATAGTCATAACTACAAAAATTAACACATCTCTGATATTATTTCCTGCTTTGTGAAAAAAAGGAATGAAATTACTCCCTTATCATTCCTTGTTATAAAATATTTAGGAATTATTTATACCATAAAATATTCACTTTACATAACTTGCATAAAATTGTTAACAATCATAAACTTTAATGTCATATACTACATAAGCTTCATTTAGATATTTTATGTTACCCTTATTACCTTTTCTTTTGGCTTTGCTGTTGTGGGAACTTCAGGTGCAAGTGAAAGAAATCCACATGCAGTAGGTTTATACAACCCAACTTTAAACACACCCTTTTTGGCTTTTTCTCTTTGCTCTCTTAGTTTTCGGAGCTCCTTCTCTTCTTTGTAGCGTTGAAGCATTTCCCTGCGTTCATTCATCTTCTTGGTGGCTGCATCTGTAGATTGTTCTGAAGCAAAGATGAAGATAGACATGATTTACTACATGGAAGACATTTTTCATCCAAGTATAAGTCAGAAACTAAGCTAGTTGGAGAGCTGCTAGAAAAATGTTCCAAGATCCAAGATGAACACATTAGGTCAGCAAGAAAAGTACAAGAAGGACATGGAGCTCTTGGAGTGGGTGCAGAGGAGGCCACTAAGATGATCAGAGGGCTGGAGCATCTCTCCTGTGAGGAAAGGTTGAGGGAACTGGGATTGTTCAGCTTGGAGAAGAGAAGGCTCCAGGGAGACTTCATTGCAGCCTTCCAGTACTTGAAGGGAGCATATAAAGAGGAGGGGGAATGGCTGTTTAAGTGGGTGATAGGACAAGGGGGAATGGTTTGAAACTGAGACAGGGGAGGTTTAAGTTAGATCTTAGGAGGAAGTTTTTCACCAGAGGGTGGTGACACACTGGAACAGGTTGCCCAAGGAGGCTGTGGATGCCCCATCCCTGGAGGCATTCAAGGCCAGGCTGGATGTGGCTCTGGGCAGCCTGGTCTGCTGGTTGGCTACCCTGCACATAGCAGGGGGTTGGAACTGATGAGCATTGTGGTCCTTTTCAACCCAGGCCATTCTGTGATTCTATAAAATGACTGCCTGCAGTATGTGTCTACACTTTTCAGTGTAAGTTTTATAACACAAACACATTATCTATCAGCTTGCTAAAAGCTTAAAATCTGTGATGTATTCAATTATAAATTCCAGCTTGCAAACACATATCCTCAAATCTACATCCTAGAAGTGCTGCAAGTTCATACCATTTTACAGTGTACAGACTGTTCCTGCAAGGTTACTACTACTAAAGTAAACACTTTGGCATTAGTGTATTAATTAGTTGTTTTGTACCAGCTTCTCTATTGAAATACTTGTATGGACTGTATGGCTGTGTCCAATGAGTTACAGTCAACTCTATGGTTCTGTAATTGTCACTGAAAGCTGAAGCTCAGGTCAGCTTTAGATACTTCTGCTGGAAGCTTAGAGTAAGTGACACAAAATGTGAAAGAACAAACCCTTGAGTGACGTGTCTGTCTGGAAAAACAAAACAAACCTATTGAATGCTAGAGTTTATCAAAGGTGATCAGGCTGTAAATTCTCAAGTTATGTATTTGATGTGATTCCATAGGGATTTGAGTTTTCCTATCAAAATACTGAAGGCTGAGATATTTCTAAAGAACTCTGTAAATACCTTTAAAGAGTTACTTAATTCTTTAGCCATCAGCACACGGAAGAGCCATACAGGCAGAACCCAGTACGTGCAAGGCTTGTTTTCCCAGAGAGAGGAGAAATTGCCAAAAAGGAGCAAATTAAAAATACAATTGTAAGATGCATTGCCAGCTTCTAACCCTTCTTTAAGCATGTGACAGATAGCAGTGGTACGTAGATGAGATTATAGATCAAGGTCATTCACTTCTTGAACAACAAAGCCATCCTAGTGAATATTAATAGCAAAATGCATTCCTCCTTTGGATGCTGTGGACAAAATTGAGTAAAGACTAAATAGTTCTGGAGTCATAAAGGATGGCATTAAGTCTATTTTCTTGATAGTTACAAAGAGTGATAGTCGTTCATTTTTAAACTTTAAACCATTCCTTCAAATTAAAACATGGACCACATTTAACAGCGTAAAGAGTTGTATAACAAGGCTTTACTTACTCTGTTTCAGACTGCTGTTCTCTTGCGAGCACTTTTCACTTGCCCCACTTACTTGAGAAATCCCCCTCGTTTTTGACACCTGAACATTGACATCTGTCAATCCAAACTGTCTGCCCTTCTCAAACAACTTGTGTCTGTTCTCCTTTTGGAGCATGGATTTTCTGCGAGCAACTTTTGTTCTGATGGTTTCTGTACTCAAATCCTTCTTGTACCGACTGGCGAACTGGGAGGCTGCAGCCATCTTGATGATCCTGGACAAAAATCGTAATAGGAAAAAAGGAGACATGGTTTGTTCTGCCCTTTTTGTTAGAGTTCGTATGGCACAAAGATAGATCTAGATGCTTCATTTCTGCATTTTCTCTGCTACGTGTACAAGTGACAGTTTCAGCAATGACTCTTCATTATTTGCTTTATGTATTTAAGGGGCTAGTTTGCTTGCTAAGTAATCAACAGCTCTGAGACAGAATTAGCAGGGAAGGCTTTGTCATTGCCAGGGACTGGCTAGCCTGTTTTCAACACAGATGTTTTTCTTGTTAAGGAGACAAGCAAGTAAATGACAAGGTTGTAGGACAATACTTGGAAGCAACATTGCCACTAAACGTTTAGATTATACCCTATCTGATGGCAAGGCATTTTTGTCACGCATCAGAGTACTTGGCTCTGTTTCCTAACTGAGTTTCCAGGATGCAACTGCAACACAATAGCATTTATTTCAAGCAGGATTTCTCCCTACTTTTTTAACCTGAGGAAGATCTGATGAAAGCAACAGTTGGTCTGTACATGCTGTGCTTACAGCAATGCAAAAAACACGATTCCCTGCACCCTATTGAAGTCTTTCTAAGAGTTTTCATGCCTCCTGGGGAGAGGAATACAAGGCGAGTCTGGGCTCTGGGGCTGGCAGTGGCAGCTCCTTGCTCCCACCTTCATGGCAGCATCCATGCCCAGAGTAACTTGCACATCACCAACAGGGCTTGCACAGCCTTTCAGAAGGGCTTGGGATAGATATTAGAAACAATGAATGAGTCAGAAATCTAAATGGCTATGCTTTGCATCTTTTTCTCCCCAGTATGCTTAGCACTGCAGGAGGGCAAAACAGCTTAAGGAAGTTTAAATGAGCAAATGGAAATAAAAAAGCAAAACTCAGCTTAAAGTACTCAGGTCAGAGACCAGATGTCTTCCATGTAATCCTGGAAGAGTTGGTGCATGTCAGTACCACCTGATTGGTTCATAACTTTCATTGGTTAATGTCTTTCATTTTATGTTCCAACTTTCAGAAATTCATTAAAGATGCCAGCTAATGATTGCAAATGATCAGACGGAGTCTACCATAGTTCACAGGTCATGTTTACCCCGATTTACAGGTAAGCAATTAAGGAAGGTTAATCCACGAGCTTCTCCAATAATCATCTTTGGGCTGATCTTGTTAGTAGTTCCTACGGTGTTATGGAAAGCCCTTCAGAAAATAGTTAGTGGAAATATACCTCTTCTATCTACCTCCTACAATAGGCAGGTTTTTTTGTGCCCACCAAAAGAAAATTGTTCCTAAAAGCAGCAGCTACCATCAAGACTCTACATCCATCCTCTGTGGACATTGTGGTGGTAAAGATAATAATATTAAAGATTTGAGAGGCCCAGCCAAGAAGTTTACCCTAACTAAATGGACATTTCTTCCAACTAAAAGCTAACTGTCTGTTTATGATCCCAACTGCTCACTTCTGAGCCTGGTCTGGTGGTTGGCAACCCTGCACATAGCAGGGGGTTGAAACTAGATGATCATTGTGGTCCTTTTCAACCCAGGCCATTCTGTGATTCTATGATTAATATTGGGTGCATCAGTCCTGCAAGCTCCAAGAGCCATCCCTCCAGACTCTCAGCTTATTTGATTCCTCCTTAGAATTGTGACAGCTAGCAAGCTACTCAAGGATTCCGTCTGCCCCAAGGATGGGTACCTGGCTTTGTTAACATCAGAACGATTCTCTCCTTATCTCTTTAATTGCTCTGTAGCAGCATTCAGGCTTGGGTCTCTGCAACCACCAGGCAAAGAACAGGGGAGCAGAGTGGGGAGATGCCACCCAGATGTTCTAAAGTATGATCAGAGATCATGAAGCTTCTGCCTGAGCTGTCATAAACTGTACATGCTATTACACACAGGGAATCCTCAGGTCTCTGGCAACTTGCAGGACAAATTTCCAATGTTTGAGTCTTCTCATATGTTCTCTATAAACACAACAGCCTATCCACACTGCATGCATGTTTTTTAATTTGTAGAAGGTACCGCACCCATATCTATAGAATAGCTGTTAGGTATCAGGCAAGCTTATAAAAACCTGCATTTGCCTTGTACTGTGGCAAACATTTTAATACATTTCAAGGACTTTTATGTTCTATCTTCCATTTTAAGGAAGTACTTCTCTAGCTATTGTAGTATAGGCCTTCTTAGGTCCTTCTGCCATAGATAAGCATCAACAGCAAACTACCTGCTTTTGAGTAACCTTGAAGAAAGCAAATGCAATGTAAGTAGAGACAAAGCTCCCCGCTCAGTTTTAACACAAAGGTACCCTCATCCCACATCCTGGATTAAGAAAGAAGGAAGAAAGCAGTAGTATCAAAACCGCCTATTTTAGCCCCAGTGCCTACAGACTACAGCAAACACAAATACCATTTTAAAGCCGGAACGTGGCCAGCTTCAGAACCGGACCCAGCGGTGTGGGGAAGGGGCCTCGGGGATCACAGCAAACCGCGCACCGCCTCTCAGCTTCCCCTGAGGGCTACCTCAGGTTCTCCCTCCCGAACCCATTCCCGCGCTGCCAGCCCCGCCATACCTTGCCAGCCCCGCCGCTTCGCTTCCCTCAGCGCTGCCGCCTCCACTCGCTTTCAAATTTCACCTGACGCCTCTGATTGGCCAGCCCCGGCCAATCAGCGGGCTCTCATTGGCTCGCTCCTTACGGACGGCTGATGGGCAGAGCCTAACTCGCGATGTGAGCTGTTTATTGGTTAGCGTCATCGCCATGCTTGATGCTCACTGGCTACGCTGAGCATTGCCCCACCCTGCGCTTGCCGCTCATTGGCTGGCGAGCTGCGCGGGGTGGGGACCTTTGGGAGCGGAGTCACTCCAAGATGGCGCCGGGCTGAGGCGCTGTGGTGTTTTGCATCTTCTGTCATTATTTCAGCGGTCTGGGTGGGAGTCTGTGCCTTCAGGACCTCGCTTAGGCTTTCCGAGCAGCCATGCCAAAATCTTGCTGCCAGCACACGCCTACCTACAAACGGCCTGCCGTGCTGCGGGCCCGCTTGCCACCTCTGGGAGCCAGTTTGGGGGCACTGTTCTGGTTCTGTCACATGTTGTGACAGAAAAGCACTGATGTTCTCAGAGGGTGCTGTGAGCGAGAAGAAGGTGACATTGGAGCATTGCCACCATAGCATGAGGAATTCCTGAGGTAACTTTGTCCTGTAAGGGCATGAATAAAATATTGTCTGAGATTTATGAACACTATAGGATTTTTCAGCTATGTCAAGGATAACCTTGCTTTTCTAAGAAACTTAAATATATTCCTCACCTGTTACGTATCTTTCCTGTTCATTCTCTCACATGCAAGAGCATAAATCCAAGAGCAGTGTCCCTGCTTGCTTGTGTGACTGTGTTTGGTGCCACTCATGTTCAGGGTGATTTGTTCTGCAGTTGTTTATCACAGTAAAAATGCAGAAATGTTGATGAGGAAATCAGCCACTTGGTGGCACTGCAAAAATATAGTCAATGTATGAGTATGGCCAGACAGGAAACTGCTGAGTGCAGTGGTCAGCATTGGGCTACAGCTGTATCTTGCAAGCAGCATCTCCTAACGGCACTATGGTAAAACATCAGTAAATTTTTATTTAAACATGGTTACAGTGAATGGAGACAGCAAGAAGTGGGTTAAAGACTGTTCAGTCTAAGTGCAGAGCTCCTGCTTGCAGCAGTGATCTGTTTTGCACCATTTGCTACTGGCTCTGTGCATCACAGAATACAGCTGGCAGAGAAATGCCACCACACATTTCCTTGTGTGGGCTGCCCAGGGATACAGCAAAGATTTGGGATCTTTGAAAATCCTGACCATAATATTCTTGATTTACTGTAAAATAATAATAAACAGTTTGGAGTTTATTGATGCTCTCAGGTACCCCAGTCGTATAAAAAAGACCCAATTAAACAACAGAGCTACAGGAGTTTATAGACTCTTGCCACGGAGTCCAATGTAGTCCCGACTTTGCTGCTTTTTGTTACTGCCATTTTCCCTCTGGATCAGTGGAATTTGAGAGCATTCAAGAATTCTACCCTGTGATATCAGAATAAAGTCCAGTGATTTGAACCATGCTGAACCACTGGCTTTCAGAAAAAAAATAGTTTGGGAGTGTCTCCTTTCCAACCAAAAATCATTTTTTCTTATTTCATACCAGGAGAGCATCTAGACCAGAGCTGTTGCTCAGTTAATTTCTTCTTGAGTGTCTGCAGGTACTGAGTTTAGGCAGTGTGGCTGCACTACAGCCTGGGCTTTAACCTCACCAGCTCAAGTAACATCGTTGATAGCCTAGCAGGGCACACTCCATGCAAACTGGTCATGTGAGAACACAACTTAGGTCCTTGGCAAGCTCAGACTGTGCCTACAGCTTCACTGGTGGTTACCTGAGCTGGCTAGGCTACAGCCAGAATGAGTTTCCTTAACACGCTGCAATTACACTTTCCACTGATGATATCTAGGACACTGCAGTGGTCTTTTTGTATTTGAATAATGCCACGATTTTAAAGTATCTCAATGTCACTTAAAGATAAAGCTTGGTAATTTTTTTTTTCCCAGCCAAATTCCTGATTGCTACTGATTTTACTGTGTTAAGAGGAATAAACATATTACCATTTAATAGAGATAAAGAAGCAATATGAATACATAAACTCATTATCTTGTACAGATATTATACATGCCCGAAAGATTAAATGTGTCATTCTCCTGCAGTCCGGATGATTTTGTGATAATATGCTTACATTTAAGCCACTGAAGCTTTGAGAACCAATTTGAATTTCCCTGTTTCTTGACAATACGAGTGTCATTATCAGATACATTTTGTACCGGGGAAATCATTATGTGGAAATCTGCTGACATGCTCTTTCTACTCTACTTTTCATTCCTTCGTGTGAGATATTGTGTTTTGTGAGGGTAATTCTTCCTACCCTTGCATAAATGCCCATTGCTGAAGAGCAATACATAGAGAAACCTATCCTTAAATATAGACTAGAAATAATTACAATTTCTGAATATATTTTTGGAGAAAGTTCAGGCAGATGCAGTTACGAAGCTGTAGTCCACAGCATCACGGAGCTGCTGCTTTGCTGTTGTCAAAGGAAGAAGGCCTCCACAAGGAGTACATGTAGCACAGCAGTGGCAGTGACCCACGAACCCCCTGATGTGTCAGCCTACAGCCTGGGAGGGGAGCATGCATACAGTCCTACCTTGGGCCAAGAAGGAGATATATGTTGGGACTTCACACCAGGACAAGGAGAGCTTCCCTTTTCTGGGTGTTTTCTCTACTATATGCAACAAACCACATCAAGCACAGTCCCTGCAGCCCACGGTGTTAAAAATAAAATGGTAACCTCACTCCATTGGGTGAGCCCTCTTTTGTGATGCTTCCTGCAGCCAGGTCTCTGCGAGGGAGGTGGGAGTTTCCACTCACCCTTGGGAGCTGTCTCACACTCTCTGGATTATAAATAGCAAGGTGAGGTACCCGACTCGAGGTGTTAAGTTGCACTCTGGCAGCTTGATACCTGGCAGTCAGATGTTGTAGCACATTTATAAGCTCCCAGCTTTCACTGCATTGAGTCTAAAATGCAATCTTAAAATGTGAGGTGTGGTTGAAAACAAAGTCTGGGTAGTTTTTATCTCTGCATATCTTTACATCCTCTGTTATTTACACTGTGTTTACAATGAACATTCCCTGCTGTTACAGTTTCCAGTCAAAAGCCCTTCTCACTCAGCACTACAGGTGGAAGCATCCTGCAGCTGGTCTCATGCTCCAAGGCTAAAAGCCATATTCTTAAGGAAATTACATTCACTTCCAAAGAGATTCAGACCTTCTTCATTTTTTTTTTTCCACAAGGAAGATGGGAGCAGGAATTAACCCAAGAACAAATGCAGGATCAACCCTAAGCCACCGCTGAGCGGAGAGCACGCTTCGAGTTCTTTCCAGGCACTGTTTGGAGTGAGGTTACTGTGGGTGAACTGTGCAGCTATCCCCTTTAGCAAAAGCAGATGAAGAAACTGCTTAGTGCAGTGGTATTAGTTGATGTTTCAGCAGCATTAGGTAGGTTTCTAATTGAGTTAGGTCAGGACCACTATGTTTTCATTGGAAAAGAGCATCCTCCCCCCAGGCATTGACAAGACACCAATAGTTTTTTATTCCGGGTTAAAACCTGTGGTTTATTTCTCAGCATGCAGCTCCACCACCCAGGAGCAGAATGTCTTATTTAGGAGCTGGGTGCGACTGCTGGAGTAAAGTGTTTCACCACTAAAACAAAGGCAAAGGAGATAAGGAACAGGCGGGTTTAGAGTGGAAAAGTTTTGCAGAATATGACCGCTAATTAAGATGGAAACTATAAATAAAGAGCTATAGTGACCTGGTTATTCCTGTGTACTCTGAGAGAGTTAAACTCCAGGTCTCTGATAAGATAGCACTGGTTTGCTTTATCTGCTGTTTTTTCAATGTTCAAGGCTACTGAAATGCAAAAGTGCCAGATGGCCATGTAAGCTAAACAACATGCAAAATCTGTCTTATATTATCACTAAATGCCCTGGGTGGGGGGGAGATGATGGGAGGAGAAACCTTATTTAATCGTTAGAAGTCACTTAGCAGCAAATGGCATTTCGCTGTCTTTTATCAACTTAACAACAAAAGATTGGGTCTGTACAGTCACGGGGTCTATTACGACAGTTTTCATTCCCCTTTAAGACATCTGGTGGCATCTTCTCGTGTGTGTCACTGAAATGTTGTGCTGGGCTAGTGAAAAGGCTAGGGGAAAGAAATCACTGTGATCCTATACCAAAATACCTGCTAGTCCTGTGGAACAAATGAAGCTACCGTGTCAGCAGCAGCAAAACCCCATTGTTCTTCTGGGATTGTGTTTTGGTCCAGTGGAGAAAGTGCTGGAGAGATGAGGAACTGCAGGTTCTGTTTTCAGTCCTCTCACCAATGCGGTGTTTGACCTGGAGCACACTTTACCAGCATTTTTCCCTCTTGTCCTCTCTCCATCTTTGTGAACAGAGCCCCCAGAGGCTTTGGGAGATTCACCTCAGCCATCTGAGATGCCATGTTAATGCGATCCTGTGCCTTGGCTAATTAGTTCTGCTGCTTGGCAGGACTATTGAGGCACAGTGCTGTGCTGATGCAGCGCACTGCTCTTAGTTTGACGATGGTCTTAGGGATCTTTTTGCAGTATTGCATTACACAGGAGAAGTAGTCTCTCCATTGCAGCCTCCCTGCAGGCCGCAGGAATCAGCCCCTTTTGCTTTGCTCACAGATAGCCCCAGTCCTGATCTCACCCTGCTCATCTGTGGTCCCCCGCAGGGACCTGCATCGCTCCCTGCTTCTCTCTAAGTAGCCATGAACTGCTGAGATCTTTTTAGGAGGGGGGAGGCTCCTTACAGGGAATGCTGAAGCTGACACTACCATCTGGTGACACTGCTTAATTCCCCTTCTCCCATTGCATTCCCTTTGCATTTCACTCTTGTTCTCAATACCTTTGGTTGAGAGGATTTCTCTGGTTGCCATTCCTTTTGCCCAGCAGGCTGAGGTTTCCCTGTGCAGGACAGCACAGAGGCGATGCCTGGGGTGATGCTGGTGTGACCAACTGTGGCCCAGGGCCTGCAGTGCCTCCTGGATACATCCACAGCAGAAAAAACAGCTCGTGTTTTTGTCAGCTGAGGGTAGCAACCAGACAAACAATGACAGAATGTATTTAGTTATTGTGCTCAGGAGGAAACAGTGGAACAAGCCAGCTGAAATGGCTGGCACTGTGCTGATGATGGTCCTAACATCCTCCACGGCCAGGACACCTCCTCAGGCACTAAACCCCTTCTGCCCAGCAGTCAGGAGTTAGGTAGTTTTTAAAGCCAAATGAATTACTCCGCCTGCTTGTGGAGGACTGTTTCGTTTTTAGCCTATTGGTGCATTAAAGCTGCTCATCAGCTGTCAGTGCCATGGAACACAGTGGAAGTTTGGCACAGGCTGCCCAGGGAGTGGTGGGGTCACCGTCCCTGGAGGTGTTAAGAACAGTGGAGATGTGGCATTCAGTGGGGGACATGGTCACTGGGTGTGGTAGGGATGGGTTGGACATGGGGATCTCTGAGGTCTGTTCCAATTCTATGATTCTAAGCTGGCAGTCCCATTGCTTTCAGTGTCATCATGTTGGTCGCTCAACCTCACGGCGCCCAGCACAATGGCATGAAGGCACAAGCCTTGAGACATCAGGGTGAATGAGCGGCCCCGAACCCCGGGGTCTGCCTTCAGACATCCCAGGCCTGAAACCTATGGGCACCGCTGGGGAAAAACCTGCCAGGATCCTACGTGACACTCTGGAACAGGTTGCCCAGGGAGGTTGTGGATGCCCCATCCTTGGAGGCATTCAAGGCCAGGCTGGATGTGGCTCTGGGCAGCCTGGTCTGGTGGTTGGCGACCCTGCACATAGTAGGGGGGTTGAAACTAGATGATCATTGTGGTCCTTTTCAACCCAGGCCATTCTATGATTCTAGGATTCTATGATCTGTCAGTGCCTGACTGCACTCTGAGGAGAGCACCGATGTCCTGAAGAGAATTCTGGATTTATGGAGATCTCGGGACCAGCGGAGAGCTGCGAGCCCCGTGGATGGCACCAAGTTCCAACGAAGAGCGCGGGGCCCACCGGAGGGCCCCGCGCTCCTCAGCAGCCCCGGCCCTCCCACGGGCGCGGAGGCAGTCAGCACTCCGGTGGCGCTGCCTGGAGCGGGCGGCCCGGTGCCTGGCACGGCGCGGGGGCGGTGTTCCGCGTACCTCCCCGGCGGGCCCAGGCCCGTCCCGCCCCGTCCCGCCCCGGGCGCGGATTGGCGCGGCCTCCGCGGCTCCTCCCGCCGCCGCCGTTCGGCTCAGGGGGGATCCGGTCGCGCCGCGCCGCGCTGAGCCCAGCCTGGCGGCTCCGCGCTGCGTGCCGCCGGGATTCCCTCCCCTGTCGGCCGCGCTCCGGGTAGGCCTTTGGCGGCGCGGCGGGGTCTCGCGGCGGGCG
>JACDJE010000119.1:56470-211620 GCA_016647715.1 Pavo muticus | reverse complement strand
CGAGCAGGCCCCGCGCGCAGCGCCCGCGCTCCCGGCCGGCCATGGCGGCTGGGGGGGCCGTGGAGGGGCGGTTGGCTGCGTCCCGGCCGCGGGCCTGCTCGCTCCGGGCCTTCCCGGTTGTGACAGAGAGGCGTGCCGGAGGCCGGGCCGTGCTGCGGGGCCGGGGCCGGGGCCGGACACCTCAGGGCTGCCCGTGCGGGGCTCGCGGGGCCTCCTCAACGGCCGGCCGGCCCGCGGCTCTGCCTCCTGCCTCTCCTGAGCGGGCTTTTCCACAGCCTGCCGGAGAAGGGATTCTAAATATCCATAAATCCAACGAAAATATGGCTGGGTCGAGCGGGTATTACTTCTAATAGCGCGTTCACGTGGGAGTTGTGTAAGGACCGAGGGAAAGCTTAAAAGTCCAAGCACAGTAGAAACGATTTCTTCTCAACATTACTTCCTCTGAGGCCTCACTTGGAGCAACGAGTGCAGCTTTCAGTTCCTTCAGCAAACCAAGGTGACCGTGTGGCTTCCAGTTGGGGGGAAAAAAAAACCTTTCGTCAGCATGAGCCGTGGGGATAGCACTGCTCCTGCAGCAGTGCGCCTCTCTGCTCCCAAAGAACCGGCTCATCGCGGGCTGTAAAACCCGCCCGTGGAGCTGCGTAAATACCCAAGTGGTTGGCCCTGCTGCGCTGCATGCTATCTCGGTTATGCTGCTCTCGGGATCCAGTTTTGGTGGCTTGAGATAGGCGAGCTGGCTTTGAACTGTTGAGCTCGAGGAGTTGCGAGGCTTAATGAATGTTTGTGTAGCGCTCCGCGTTTTCTCGGATGAAAGGTTTTACATAATTGGCCTCTGTAATTGTCTGTCACCCCCGGAGAAGAGCCGAAAAACCCCGCTGGTGGAGGTAGGCAGTCGTTTTTGGGAGTCCAGAGTCTAAACCCATAGGTGCCTGTAGGTTGTTAATGTTGTTACTGCTTAACGCGGTGGTAGCAAAATGACTCACTTGGGGGAAAGAAAATTCAACACATCTATTTCTGCGCTCAGTGTGAGCGGCACAGGCAGACGAATGACACCCTGCCTACATGGGAGCAACTTCTTTGGTGAGCAGAAGAATTCCTAATGCAGCCCCACTTGAGTTGCACCAGAGGTGCTTTCTACCCTTGAAATCATAACTGGAAGCCTTTTGTTTTTATTTTTTAACAGTATTTTGATTCCTTTTTAATAAATGCCTGATCCCTTGCTGCAGGGGGTGGGAGTGTTTTCCATGCAGCGTTTTTGGTCCTGAGGGGAGGGGGAAGGGAGTGCCTCTATGGCTTTCCAGCAGCCACCCGCCTTCCTGGAGTGAAAGAGCCTTATTGAGCGGTTCTGAAGGTAACCTGCCCGAATTCTCCTTTTACGTGGTAGAACCATAAATTTGCTGCAGCACAGCGCCTTTGAGGGAAGGAGATGGAATGTCAGGGAGCCCGTGCTTCATCACGAGCAGTCTGGTAACAAAGGCAGCATCTGTTAATTGCACTGCGCTTATCAAAACCTCCCCTTCAAATGACAGAGTTCCATTTTAATAGGTGTGAAAAGTTGTGGGATTTGATACCGCTGTCTTAAAATCATCTCGCAGGCTCTGGATGACTAAGTTGTTTCTTTCATATTTAATTGGAGGACAAGCAGAAGTTGAAGAAGCAGCTTTATGTGCTAAACGCTCATTAAAATCTTCGCTCTGCTCATATAAGGATCGTGAGCATGCAGGAGTGACTTGTCAAGCTCTAAGCTGCAAGTGATTTTCTTACAGGTGTATAAAACACCTCTACGTGTCCCTTAGAGCTGGAAGCTCGTGCTGCAGGTGCGTGCACTGGGCAGCAAGCTCCATAACAGCAAGCTGCGCACAGAGACCTGCCTGCAGCTTCCATGTCAGGAAGGGCTGCGGTTTGGGGTACAGAGGTGCTGTGCTGGTTGATGTGCTGTGAAGTTGAACATGGTGTGGTATACACAAGATACCACCTGGCTGCTAACTGGCCCTGAGGTTCCAAGAATCGACACGTTCAGCATGAGGTGTTAGTTTAGCTTCTTGCCACCCTGTTCCTTCACAGCTCGGGTGGTTCAGTGCAGTCTTCAAATGCCAGTTACTTTATTAACCTCAGATATCATGTATTTCAGTATTTCTGTAGCTGATTTTAATCTCTTCTCCCATCAGTGCAGTGCAGTGATGGTGGCAGCTTTTCTTCCCCCCATTATAGCTGAGCCTGTAAGGAAAACACAGTGCTGGTCTGAAGGTTGCTGTTCAAGATCATGCCATTCTGGAAGCATGCCTATCTCCTGTCGCAATCTACTGCTTTTTTCTTTCCTCTTGTGAGTTATTTGGACTCAAATGTACGGATGGGAACATCTAGTATTATTAAGCTTTGGAAGGAGGTCTCAGTGAAAGCTGCTGGTCAGAGCCCAGCTTCTTGGATCTGTGAGCTCTGCATTGAGGGAGGCAATGTTGCTTTGGTACCACATTTTCTGGTTTTGTTTTCTAAGCTGTTTTGACTCTAATAACTTACCAAAGTTAGGATCTATTGAAGTCAGCATGACAGACTTATTGAAGGCAATATTTTTACTGTTTTTGTGTGTAAATATTGTCCTTTTTAAGGAAATGTCACTCCCCCCCTAATGAATCAGAATGAGAATCAGGATAACTGCCTATCATGCAGATCCTGGGTGTAGCTGTGGAATTAGTATGTATTTATTCCCCAAGTAACTTATTTTTTTGCTCCCTTCTGACTGTTTGCTGTATCACTTGCTAATCCTGCTGTTGCAGTCTCATGCCTGCACCGTCACTAGAGATGTATGTGCCACTGTGGGCATGGTGGTTAGTTTTAATCAAGCTATTTTGGGCTTCAGAAGCAGGGAAAGTGCAGCAAGACTGGCTTTGCCTTTGGGGGGTCTTGTGCAGTTTGCATTGGTGCCAGCCTGGTCTGCTGGTTGGCGACCCTGCACATAGCAGGGGGTTGTAACGAGATGAGCAGTGTGGTCCTTTTCAACCCAGGCCATTCTGTGATTCTGTGATTATGATTCACTTGGGCAGCCACAGTGAGATGTGGGTTTCTGCAGTGTCAGTGCAGTGGGTATTGGAGGCAGATGGATTAAATATAGCTCAAGGATGCCTAGATGTGTTGCAATTGCTCCTCCTGTTGCAGTAGGTGTTTACATAGATCACCTTCCTACACATCTGAGGTTCAGCTGCCGCTTTCATAAGGAGTTGCTGCCGGGTGGCTGCACGACTGCCTGATAATGTTTTGGGAGTAAAAATACTCAGCAGAGGGACATGCAAATGGCCGTTAAGGAAACGTCATGACTTTAATTACTCAGAAATGGCTGACTGTTACCTTGGGGTGCAGAAAGCATGGGCTTTTCCAGGCGATTAACAAAAAAATCCCTGCTTTAGAAGCTGCTACGTCTGCAGTTCATAGCAAAGCAATGGCACGTAGGTAGGACAGAGGCTGAATTTCTGCCAGTTGAAATCTTGCTGTCCTAATGTGCTGTGCTTTACAGTGCTTGGAAGGCAGTATGCAGCGTTCTTCTGCCTCGCAGCAAAACAAGTAGTGATTAAAAATTCAGCAGAGGTTGTGGTTGGTTTAACTGCTTGTTCTTGCATCATTCAGGTCATATCGCACAATTAATGTCGCTAATGTTCAGTCTTAGCTTTTTTTTGTTCTGAGAGTGGAGATTATCAGAACCACCATGGGATTTATAGAGCTGTTTTGGCAGGAACTAGGCTACACGAAGTAAATTATTCAGAGCTGTTTTCTTCCTTCCTCTAACTTGGAGGATCTCCTCTCTTTATTTCTCGGATGCGATCTGTTTGTGCCAGGCAGGGCTTTCTTGTCTGCACCTTCTCTCACTTTGACTCCAAAAGTGTTTTCTTTTGATAGCTTTGAGATAAATGACTCCCTGCTTGAGAAGAAGAGGAAGGGGAAAAAAACCCCACCACGATAGGTGTAAGTGCTTGCTTGCTTTGTTGAACTCAGTATTTCTTTTGGCCACAGAAGTATTTTTGTGAAAGCATTTTCGCTTTGTTTCAGGCAGAGCTTCCTGCTGCTTTCAGAACCTCTGTTGCTCAATGTTGGTTAATAGCATGCAGTCCTGTGTGTCGCATATTTGCCTTGCAAATGACATCAGTTTGGATTATCCTTTCTGTTCCCAATTTAAACGTGCAGAGCTTTGGCATTCTTCTAGCAGCACATGGGGGTTCTGGACACCTTTTCTGGAGCTCCAAACCAGCATTAATGCATCAAGGTTGTGGCTTGTTCTCGCTTTCTTTGGAAGCTGGTGCCTCTTCTGCAAAACGAGGAGCTTCCCATCACATCATGGTGAGCATAGGGTTGGTTTTGGTTGACCTCCCAGTGCTTTTTGGCTATATATATATATATCTGCTCATGCTGGCACTGTGAGGCTGGGCATCCCTGGGCAGATGCCCCCTGGGCTGGATGTGCCTGCAGGACTGCACAGTGCACCGAGGTCAAGGCAAACCACTGAGGGGAGTTGCTGGATTTTTGGGTCTTTGAGAGAAACTTGCTCTACTGGGGCAGCTGTAGACTTGGTGCACAGAGAAACTAAATTCAGAATGTAGAACGCAGGTTGAGTATCTTGGTCAAGGGCACTTGGGGTTCAGCCCTCCTCCATCACGCTGCTGCAGGGAGCTCGAGCACTGCTGGGCTGTATCTTTTTAGCATGAAGTGAGTGAGAAATCAGTAAGAATGCACAAATCCAGATCTTCCATTGCAGTATATGATGCACAATATAGGGAAGATATGCCTATAAGCTAGGTTTTGGAGAAGTAATGGGCAGAATGTGGAGACTTTCCAGAGTTAAGTGTGTTGTTTGAACATGGAATTCAGATACCTTTTCATTTTCGTTCTGTCAATTAGACATCAGGAGGATTTATTTTTAGACAAAGCAGCCTTTTTTCTTTGGAGAAAGCTGTTTGGGCTGTTAATGCAAATGTACTCCATGGAGAGAACTTGTTTCAGTGAAATTATGGGCAGATAGGCAATTGGTTTGGAAAACGAGGTCTCAAATAGAGATCTCACCCCAGTCTCTTTAGTTTTATGTCTAGAGTGATGAAAAACAAGTACTCAGATGGTGTTTCTTTGACATTTCTGGTACCATATATGCGTTACTGCATGCTGTACTTGCAGAATTGATATTTAGGATACGTATAATTACCAGTTGCAGAAATAACTTTGCACACAGCTAATTCCATCTGTCGGAACGACCAGAGCGAGGCCAACTTCGCTTCTTTGGGGCCTCCTTATTGCTGTGCTAATTACTAAGTGTGAACTTCAGAAATAACTTCAGATTGTATTAATTTTAAGCATCCCTAGCAACTGCAAGCCACTTCTAGCTTACTTTATGCTTCTGGTGCTTTACCAGCTTGGATTTAGTAGCTTCAGTAGCATCTTCTTCCTCCTCCCAGTGACTTGCACACGTAACAGCAGCTTGCTGCCATTACCGGTATCTTTCAGCCTGGGATCTGACACAGTTCCTTCTGCCATTTGAGTGTAAAAATAAAACCCCATAAAGTGTTAAAACAATGCAATGAAAAATGAGGTTTCAGTCATTCTGTTGCACGGCGTGAGGAGCAGCTGATGTGTTTTAGGTGTAGGTGGGTTTTCTAAAAGTAACCCTGGGGAAACTGGGGCACATCAAGTCTGATCCTAATTCTGTGGAAAGCTGTTCTCACTGTGTGAATTCTTAAGCTCTGAAGAGTCTGGTATGAAGTCATCCTTGCATGTAGTTACTGAATGCCCTCTGTTAGTAAGAGGCTGCTTTCTTGCTTCATTTTTCAGCATCTCAAGGTGGTTTTGCGAGGTGCCAGGCAGGGGAGGCCTATAATCTGTAAAATATGAAACAGATTGGATTTTTCTAGTAAGGAATCTATGAAGGAAAATGGAAATGGCTTTATTGGACTGTTCTGGAGTGGTTAATGTCCTCTTGGGTGGAATGGAGAACTGGAGAGCACGGTTCCTTCTTTGGGATGGTCAGGGTTGTATTGCTGGGCTCTTTGGTTTGTCTCGAACTGGCAGAAAGCCAGGCATAAAATCTTGCCTGTAAGTCACTCTGCAGTGTGTCATACTGGAGGCTATGTTTTAAAATGAGTTTGGATACTGGGTTGGAAGAAGATTTGGGATGGCTGAAGCGGTGGTTGCTGAGCTGGAGGTTCATTCCCTGCCTCGTGTGCTGCTTTATGAGACAGCCCAGCTCCTTTTTGATTTATAAAGCTCCTAATTGAGGTCTTTGTTCTGAACTTTGCCTCACCTAAGCTTTTATTGCAAAACATAAAGATGCCTTCCTTGGTGAAGCACCTGCTCTGGCACTGCGCTCTTGGTCTGTTTTGTGTTTTGCTGAATGTGTGCAGGGCTGCTCCTTGTCCCCTCCAGCAGCCCTTTCCCAGTGTGGGTCTGCTCTTGCTCTGGTTGCACTGCCTGGGATGTTCAGCATTGCCCAGAGAGCTTGTGGATGCCCCTCCCTGGAAGCATTCAGAGCCAGGCTGGATGGGACTTTAAGCAGCCTGCTCTAGAGGGAGGTGTCCCTGCCTATAGCAGGGGTTTGGAACTAGATAGTCTTAAAGGTCCCTTCCAACCCAAACCATTCTGTGATTCACCTTTCTGAGCTCACACCCTGAACAGCAGGCCTGGGTGATCCTCTGCCACTGCTCTTGGAATGCTTGCTTTTGAAGGATTACTGAGAGCAGTGAACTTGGTGAGCTTAGAGCTCTTTTCTAACCTTAATGAGTCTGTGATTCTAACTTATGGAGAGTTCATTTTTAATACAGCTCTGCAGGATTCTGGATGGGAGCCCGGAGTGGTTCGAGTGGTGAGACGCTCCCTGATGGTGCATGAGGTGTCAGAGACAGGAGACTAAACCAGATCTCCTAATGATTGGTTGGTTATGCTTTAACAGCTTACGTGATTGCTAAAAGGAGTCTAGTGATATGGCAGCTATAGGCCTCAGGGTAAATGGTAAGATAAACACCTACCCAGCAATGTGCAGCTCTGTAAGGGAAGATGGGGTGCAGGTTGTTCAGGTAAAATAAGCCAACATATCACAGAACCATGGAATCATTAAGGTTGGCTAAGACCACTGAGATCTCCTAGTCCAACTGTGAACCCATCTGCACCATGTCCAGGCTGGAGTCAGCAAAGCCATGGAGTGCCACCTGTGTCGCGTTCAGCTCCCAGAAGGGTTGGTGAGAGATGCTTTCAGTTAAAATTAGCAGGAGCAGCCATGCTTTTTCCTTTTCCTGGTGCTTTTCCTGGAGCAGCCCAACACAGGCACGTTAACCTTAATGTATGAACGTGTGTGGGTGCCTGAGAACGGCATCCCATTAAGTAAAGCAGTAACTTCCTTCTGGGGAGATGCTAAGAGTGCCTTCTTTGGTCTGCCAGCCAGGCCAAGCCAGGCTTGTTAGCAGCTTGTGACAGCTCTACTTTGCTTTGTAGGTATTTTAAGTGGTGGGGGTAGCAGAGCTAGAGGGAGATGTGATAACGACTGTGCTTCTTTTTCTTTTTGGGGGAGAGAGGAGGGGAGGAGATGGGCCTAATTGCATACCTTCCAATTGGGTTACTTCATTACTGAGTTATCACCGGAGCAGCCCTGCAGTCTGTTCTGATAGCAGATAAGTGGTGTGGCTTGCAGCACTTCAATCTAAACAAAAGTTAAGTGCTCTTTCCTTTTTCCCTGGAGTGAAACTGTAATTTAATTACGTGAATGTTAGCCAGGGCAAAGTTTTCTTCAGCTGTCGTGATGCTTCTCTGGGCTTTGTGTGTGCTAGAGGTGTGTCTGCAGTGGTATGTAGCAAAGGTACCCTAAAATGCTGTGTTCCTTGCCTGGCAGCTTCAAGTGAGGTTTCTCCTAGAGCTTTGCCAGGTGAAGATGCATAGTGCCCATGTTATTTGTCCCAGAAGGTTTAGATACAAACCAGGTAGCATTTAGTTTCTATTTGCTTTCCATAGAGATGCATTAATGAGTTTCTTTCTGCATTAGGTCCATTGAACAGCTGGAGTCAGCCTCTGCCACTGGTCTGCTGCCATAGAACGGGAGCCCTGTTTTGTGAGTGGGCTTGGGGAACAGTCTGTACCTGAACCACGTTGGTTCTGTTCCCCAGCAGAGGGTGAAGCGGCCCTCATTGCAGCCCATGTGATGCAAAAGGGAGTTAGTGGGCAGAGCTTCAGAGAGGACTCCTTGTCTTCCTCTTAAATGGGATAAAAGTGCATTTGTGCATCAGTTTGAATCCTGAGAAAACAGCTTCTTGGAACTGATGATTCAGAAAGATGGCGGTTCTGAAATTCTCTGCTTACAGCCATGAGACACCACAGAGAAATGCCCGGATCTTGGACAGCATAGGGCTGGTCAGTGCTTAAACTCCTGTCTGAGTAACTTTTTCTTCTTGGACTGCTGCAGAACTGTTTAATCTGACCTATTCCTATAGAGACAGCTGACTGTGCAGTCTGAGCTGTGTACAGTTCTTTGTCTCTGACTTTGACTCGAATGGAAATGTAGTTTGTTTTTTAATTAAATTGAACTCCACTGTCACTGCCCCAAAGGGGGTCTGTTCTTGCAAGCTGTGCTTGGACTCGAGGCAGTGCTCTTGGCTCTGGCTGCTTCTTGCTGTAAGCATGGTAACTCAAGTCAGGGTGATGGGAGGATGGTAACGCACTAAGACAGATATTTGATGACGAGTGAAGTGTCTTGGGAAAGAAAATGTAATGTGCTTTTTTTATGTTGATAGATTATTGTATTTTTTTTCTTAAGTTTGGGCTTGGTTGTGTTGGTTGTAACTTGGCTGCTGGGTTGATCGTGTAGAATAACACTGTATGGATCCAGCTGCAGCATTAAGCTCTTGGAATAGCTTAAGGTGAAGGGATGGTGGACTTTAAATAATTAAAGAGTGTGAGGCCCCCTGGTCAGGTCTTGCATTGGTTGAGTGGCTTTCAGAGAGAGAGAGACCCACACATGCTTTGCAAACTGCTGTGTACACAGTGCTCTGGAGTGGATCCATGCTTTGATAAGAACAATATGGGTCTCTTACTGAGACCAACTGCATCACCTTTTTTTAAGGAGGCATTTATTTCTTTCTGTGAAAAAATGACATACTGCTTTGGAAATCTGTAGCTGAATGCTGCTCTGCCTTTGCTTTCGTCCATGGATATTGCAGGGACAGGAGGCTGGCGGGTTGGGTTGGGCATTACTTAAAGCAAAACAGGGTTGAAGCCTGATATGTACACTGGAAGCAGGGCTGCCTGACCCAGCTTGTTCTTGGCCACGGCTGCTTCAGAAAGCTGTTGACCACATGATCCTTGTGCAAGTCCTGCTTCCCCATGTGGTCTGTCTGACTTGCCAGCGCTGCACTTGGTATTTGGAAATTGCTCTGGGGTCTGTGCAAGCTGATAAGGCTCCTGTGGCCATTTGGGATGGTGAAGTTGTCCTTCCCCGTGCTCAGTTTCTTGAAGCTTCCGCTGGCAGCCATCCAGCCTTGGATCTTCCCAGGCCTTTATTTACCTGTTGATGGTTGAACTGTGCCCTCAGCATTTCCTTCCTTTTGTGTGTTTGCCTTGCAGGTGTGGTTGCTCTGCTGAGCAACCTGAAGCCATGTAGGATTGCTGCGGTCGGTGTGCAGACTGGGAAAGGGATGCTGAGTGTCCGCAGGTCTCTGCGTTTTGGTGCTCGCCAGCTGGGATGGGTGCATGGGCCTGCTAGTAAGCTTCAGCATCCATCGCTGGGGTGTGATCTGTCTTGAATGTAGAAAGTAAACGGGAGGCAAATTATCTACTACCAGAGAATTTATTGGGAAGAAGTCTAATGTGGATCTGGGATAGATAGAAATCACATAGATTTCTGTTGTCCCGTACATGTGAGCGAGTTTTCCTTGTTGCAGAAGCTGGGTTGATGTTTCTGGGCTGGATAGCATCAGTTAGGAAAGAGAAAGCACTATCTGACTTAGATTTAAGTTCCTAGGTCGTTAATGAGAAGGACTTCTACCCTAAGTAACTTGCTCAGCCTATGTTATGTTGCAGGAGCTCCATGGAGATGAAGCCTACTGGCTTTATTTTGGTCTGAAATCCGCTTTGCTTCAGGTTGCCACGAGAATCTCTGCTCCTGCAGTGCTTCAGCCTTGGAACTGGGTAACACATTGGGTGTCTGAGGGCTGAGGCTGGGGCAGGTCTGAGTGCTTGGGTGGCTGAGGTGGCATTGGCACGTGGCGCTTGTCAGGGTGCGTACTCCTGAATGACAGCAGCCTGTTCGTCCCTTCCTAATGTGCAATTTGTATTAAAAAGGGAAGGGATTTAAATGTTGTTTTTTTCTTCCAGTTGTGGTCCACAGCAGCAATTAGCTGTCGTGATGTTTGGCGCTGGTGGCTAATTGCGTAAGTAGGCATTGCTAAAGAGAGCAAGGAGTCGAGTGGAGGTGTTTGTACATTCAGAAACTGGTATAATTCAGGTCTGAATCAAGCTCAGACTCACGCTCAAACAGGTTGTGGAATTTATTTATACAACACCACTGGGGTGTGTGGCATTGCAGACAAATAAACGATGGTTCCCAGCCCTGAGGCTTGTGTTTGGTGTTAGATAACACAGTATGGGGTAATTATAGCCAGGGACCTGGGCGGGGGGGGTTAGGAGCAGGTGAGGGTTACGTCGGTGCCGAGAACACCGAGTGTTCCTTGTTGTGCCTACAGCTCTCTAATGGCGCTGTGAAGAAAGTATGGGTGCGTCTGAGGTTATGGGAAGGATGGAGGTCAGCTCTGCAGGAGGAAGCGTTGAGTGAGTTATAGAAGTTGTGTGGATTAATAGGAAAAAGCGGAAGGAGGTGAAGTGAAACGAGTTGAGTGCTCAGGGAGTGGCTGTGTTTACATGGAGGCCGAGTGTGCAGCAGCAGTCAGGCTGCGAGGTCGTGGGTTTGGGTGCTGAGGAGATCAGCAGCCAGACCCCTGAATGCCTGTGCTTGATGTGCATGGGGGAGCAGCTAAAGGAGGGGGTCTGGAGTTGCTGCTTCAAGCTTTGTAGTTCCTCTCTGTAGTCCCTGCTGTCCCTGCAGCCTGGGACCTGTGGTTCTGAAGTAGCTTTTTCTCAGTGGGACTTACCCTGGTGACAAGGCAGCTGCCTTTGATGGTAGTTGGGCTCTCTTTGGGGTGTTATTGCTCAGCTGACACTGAGGACCCCCTCTAATTGGTGGTTTTTTGCCTGTCTGCATTGTACTGATGGTTCCTGTATACCCTTTGCAGTGGGGTGAATGAGAGTGACTGGCTTTTTGTGTTAAACTGGTGGATCTTTTTGGTTTCGAGGGCTGGCTAGTCATTAACTTGTAACTAATTTCCTTTTTCCTTCCCTTTTGCTCTTCAGAAATGTGATTCTCGTGAGTGTGCAAGGAACCCACAGAACTGTAATGTCTAACACTACACGGAATAACAACTGTTTGAAGGTACCACCCTTTCTTAACTAATAAACTACTCTGTTATAGGTTGGGTTAATGATGGACTGATCTTTGGTTCGCAGCCAAAGCTCAATGTGAAGATCCACATCTTATGTAACGCCTTCTTTTCCAGAAGGGCAATGGTGGTGTGACACTGCACTCTTTTATTTCCAGCACAGCTTTGTGTAAACTGCCACCTGATCTGTGTGCCAAGGGGGCCACCCCTGTTTCTCTGTGAAAGATCTCTCCAGGCAGGCCTGGTGTTGCTGTAGGAACAGAGAGCTGAACTTCCCCCGTCCTTTGTGGCCATCCCTGGAAACATATTGCCCTTCTGCAGTGGTGCGTCATGGCTGGCCTGTTTGTCATGACGATAATGACAGCCTGGGTCATCTCTCTTGACAAGAGGCTTCAAGCCCTATTTGGGAAGAATATTAAGATGAAGTGCAGTTGGACTGTAGCACTGAGATTGCAATGTCTCAGCTGTTTGTGCTGCATTAACCAGCTCTCGGGCGTTGGCTTGATCTGCTGCCTGATCCTGCAGTGATGCCATAATAGTGAATTTTGGACTGCCCTGTACATTTCCATGGCAACAGACTGATGTCACAGGCTCAAGGACATGACTTCAGTGTACGATCATGCGGAGGCACGATCAGATTTGTGAAGGAGAAAGCTGACTAATGCACATCTCAAAAGCCAGCAAGGGGAGTGCAGGTTACGGCTGACCAAGCAAGGTGTTTCACTATGAAAATTCCCCTGTCAGGCAGAGGAGGAGGCGATGATGTCTTTAAGGCAGGAGCATTCGGCGCAATGAGCTTCTGTTTACAGGGGATAAGCAGACATCCAGCAGGTATCCTGTTTCTGTTCAGCAGGTGGTGTTCTGGGCTGGGGGACCTTGTTGGTTTCAGACCTTTGAAAGGGTAATGTTTTGTTTTGTGGTTATTTTAGAGAGCTTCTCATTAGCACACTTGTTAGTGCACCGAGACCGCTTTTTTCTTGCACGGTGTACAAATAGTTTAATTGGTTTTCCAAAGCTTTTATTTTCACCATGATATTGGAAGGTGGAAGGGGAATTCTGCATCTGCACGATGGTCACATTTTCCTATATCCTATTAGCAGATTCCAAGATTGTTTAATGTGATCTCCACCCATTTCATTTGGCCGCAACCTTTGCTCCCATGAAAACAAGGCTGATTGTTCTGAATTGCTGTGTGTATGTGCTTTGGCACGGCATGAAGGTACCTATAATAACACGGCCATTGTCTAGGAAAAAAAAAAGCAGTTTGCAGTAATAACTACAAATAAAAGGGTGCAGCGCTGGGGCAAAGACAGATAATGGTCGTTTTCCCACCCATTCTCTGCAACAGCTTCTCAACGTGGTCACCCCTCTGCGTGACACCGACGTGGGCTTCAGCGTGGTATGTGAATATTGGGAGTGAAGGACTGAAATATTTGCATGCTGTTCCAAGTTTCTCTTTTCCTGGACGCTGTTCCATTGCTCATATCTACGGACGGGGAGGCTGAATGACTTTTGCACAATGCGCTGTTTTATTTGCATGCTGCGAGCAGTTTAACAAGTGTATGTGCTAAATGAGGCATTTCCACTTTCAGTCATCAGCTGATGCACCCTTAAAAAAGAGGGGGGGGAAGAGTGCCTCGAGGTTGAACAGTGGGGGTTTGAGGGGTGATATTGTGCTGTGTGCTTGAGCGGATGGCTGCTTGTGCCAAGCCTGAGCGTTCACTTGAATTGCTGTGGGATTTAGCAAGTGACCAGCTCAAACTCCTTCGTGCTGAAGTAATTTATACTCATCTCTATGCTTCCTGGAATAAAAGCTGTTACAGGGCAAGATTTGGAAGGAACCTAATTGTTTTCAGTGTTCAGTGTCACAGGGATCGAGGATGTTGAACAGAACCTGGCATTTCTTACAGCACTTTGGTTGCCTCCCAGGACAGGAAGCTGTGGAGCGTTTTAAAAAGAGGCAGGGAAGGAGTTTAGCAACCCTCTCTCTAAATCAGAATGCTTGAATTTTGGTGCCTGGCCTCTAGCTGAAAGGGCTGGAAGCTCGGCAAGATTTAGTGTTCCGCATCGCTTGGCAGTGAACAACAAGATAATGGTGATGGGCTATCAAGAAGGCAGCCCTGCTAAAAAGAGAGGCTTTGTGATACGGTCAAGGGGAAGGAAGTCTGGAGAACTTAGAAAAAGAACAGATGTTTTTGGAGGTGGGGGAGAAGCTTAACTATCCGTGTAAGGGAGCCATCAGAATGAACTTGATACCAAACAAAAGTAGGCACACCCAGTGTTGAGCACAGGGATCCTGGAAAGCTGCTCTGCTCTGCGGCCATGCTTTGCTGTTTGACAGATGTTGGACAGGGACATCTTGCAGAGGCAGAAGTGTGTAATATGAAGCACCTGGGGGGGTTGTGTGAGGGGGTGCATAAAGGTTGGGGGGTATTTGATGCTGCTCTTTAATATTGACAGTGATTTTAATGGGTGTATAAATGATAGTTGAAGCAGGACATTGATCTCTGTGAGGGTACCGATGACAGAAGATGCATTAAACAAGAGGGAGAGGTCCCTTGTAGGGTGTGTTTATGGGCAGTGACGACTGGCAGTGTGATAAAACACTGCTGATCCTGCATGTCAGACTATGAGTGGCAGTGTTTTTTTTTTCAGGTCGCTGGAACTTGAGTCCAAACAAAAGTGTTCTACTCTTACTAATAGTTTAATCCACTGTAATTGGCTGTGGAATAAACCCATGGGAACTTCCCTGTCTGTACGTGATGCACGGCCTCTGCTGTCTGCTTGGCAGCTGCACCTCCAGATAATTAAAAGCTGTTTTTGAAATCCGCTGTTCTTGAAGCTGTGATTTTTTTTTGCATCTCACAGCTTCTCTGAGAGCCATCAGTCGCCCTTCTGCCTGGTCTATAAGCACCAAGGAAGCGTGGGATCGGGGGGTGAAAACTGCAGGTGGATCTCGTGCTTTGGAAGCCAAACCAGCCATCAGCTGTGAGGTTAGGTGAACGTGTGAGGTTTGATAGCACCCACCTTGCTGGTACGCTTCTGAGAACAATTCAGCTTCCCCAGCCCAGCGTGGAACATTTAAAGTTCATCTTCCTTTACGAGATCTCGCATCGTTTGCCCCTCTAAAATCAACAAGCAAATTTCCACGGCTGCCTTGTCTGAGAAGCAGTTGTAATTACCCCCAAATTACAGGAGGTGCTCAGCACAGGGATCCTCTGGTTTCAGCACATATTTTCATTGCTCTGTAGTGTTTTGAGAGGCTGAAGGGTGGGATGCAGCTACAGTGACTTTCCAGATTCCTAACAGTGTGAGGGACTGTTTTTAATAGTGATGATAAAAACAGTTATTCCCAGTTGGAGGTTAGTCAGTGGTACAATTATCAGAGCTATGAAATAGTGCAGAGATGGCTCAGAATGGGGGGAGAAAAACCCACACCAACTCCAGCTTGTAGCTTATTTTCTTGAGGGAGCTGTTAGAAACTATTTCCTGCAGGCTCACAGCAAATTAGTCCGAGATGTTAAATGCTGAGAGATGCAGCTGATACAGCTTGATTATTACTTCAGTAATTCAGTTCTCAGGCTAGCAGATTGCAGCTGGCTTGCAGGGAAGGGTTTTGGTAGCAGCGTGTTGACGAAAGGCAGCGTGATGAGCAGGACCTGGAGCTGGCATGTTTAATTTGCAAGGTTATGTTCTTCTGTTGTACAGCACACTCACAACGGCTGCTCTGCTGGGAAGCCTAAAAATGTGCTGAGTGGTTTCACAGCAAAGTAACAGTTCCCAACCTGAAATCTGGTGCAGCTAAACCACCCTTCTACAGAAATAAAACGGTTTGGGGTGCTCTATTTTCAGCTTGATTTCCTGCTGATTTGTTTCCTTATTTTCATTTGCATTTCTAATGTTCTGTCCTAGAGGTGGAAACCTTGAAAAGACAGTGTTATTTTAGGAGGAAGTTTTTCACCCAGAGGGTGGTGACGCACTGGAACAGGTTGCCCAAGGAGGCTGTGGATGCCCCATCCCTGCAGGCATTCAAGGCCAGGCTGGATGTGGCTCTGGGCAGCCTGGTCTGGTATTAAATGTGGAGGTTGGCAGCCCTGTCGGAGCGAAGGGGGTTGGAACTGGATGAGCATTGTGGTCCTTTTCAACCCAGGCCATTCTGTGATCTGTACTGGGGGGAGCGCTGAGCTATATAGGAGCATGCTTATCCCTGTTTGTCTTGCTGATGAGGATACTTTCACATTAACAAGCCTTAAAGTGCAGGTAGATGTCACTGGATGTTGAAGATGAGGGTGAGAAGAGAGAGGTGTGCAGCACACGTCCTCACAGTCAACAAGGTAAATGAGTATGCAGATCCTATAGCAAAATGCAGATGCTATTTTTAGTTCCTTGTTTTCTTTCAAAAAAGAATTTATGGCAGAATTTGTGCTATGCTTCTAAAAATTGAATTGTGTTGCTGGGCGGATCGACTGCAGGGCTCTGAAGAATGGGGAAACTATTTTTGCATGAAGTTATTAATGGAAAAAGTCTTTAAAACGTAACAAAAAATATCTAAAGATCCACAGGATCGGTAGGTTTCTGAATTAGCTTGGGTATTCAACAGCCTTTTGAAGCAGTCGTACAGAAACATTGTATTTAATGCTGGTCTGCACTGCCATTTACTTGCCAGGAAAACAAGCTTACCCAGAGCTGAGTTATTTCAGCAGAAGATGTTCCGTGTATATTCTTCTCTTAACAGTTTGTTAAAAAAAACCCAGCAAGCACATGCTTTGTGTTTTAGCACGTGCTATTCTGATTCATCTGTAGCCTTAACGTGTCACTGGTCGTGTGCCTGTGCTTCTGGGTTCTCCAAAGCTTTTCTGGTCTGCTTGACCAGGCTCTGTTTGCACTCCCAAAGCAGCTGAGCGGTGAGAAATGTGCTCTGCATCCAGATGCTGCTCTCCAGATCATCCACCTGCGTTTCTGTGCTTGTGGGTCTGGATAACCTGGGGGCGTTGCTTCACAGCTCCTGTTCTGGGCAAAGCCTATTGATGTGGGGGGAAAGGAGATCATTCCTGGTTCAAATAGATGTAAGGAGAGAGCAACAAAAAGGGAAATACTGAACTAATGCCTTTCCCTTTTCCCATGCTCAGCTTCACGCTGTCAGGAGGTGCAGGCATTCCTTCTCTGATCTTGGTGCTTTTTCCCCCCCTTCCTTTTGGTGTTTTTTGCCTGTTCTTCAGTATATTCTCCTAGAGGTGCCACTTGTCGGGCAGTGCCCTGTATGAAGCCGTTGTGGAGCTGGCTGTGTCCCGCAGAGACCACCCCAGCTGTCCCTCCCACCTTGCCACCTTCGTCTCATACAGGCAATTAAGGAAACGATAACAGTGTGGAGTTGTTTTCACTACAGGTTGGTGGTTCTCAGGTTGCTGGCCAGCCGGGGTAGAGTTGAGGCCCTTTGAGTGGAGCACAGTGAAGAGTTTTGGGCAATAGTGGCATGAGATTAACTGATAAAAACAGCCTCTGTTCAAAATCCAGGCTGTCTTCCCTTTGAGAGCTGTTACTTGGATGTAGAGAAATGAATCAGTTCAGAGTTGGATGTGCTGTGCCTTGTTGCTGCCCAAATTGGATGGCTGGGAAGTGTGTAAGACCAGGCTGCTGTGGTGGAGTTAATGCTCTGAAAATGTTGTGAGTTTTAGGGCATGTTTTGTAGCATATGGCCAGCTGTACACCTGAAACAAGTTACATGGCAGAACAGCATTTTCCTTTCATTAATGCATCTGCAGACCACGTTAGAACCTCATGTTAATGAGCAGTTTATTTTTCTGGTCTGAAATTGCAACCTGTTCTTCCTGAACTTCTTATTAAGCAAGATGCCACTGGAAAGGAGTGAATGCAATGCTTGTTGAGAGGGTGTAGGTGGTGGTGTGCTTTTTGTGGGTGGGTTGTTTCTAAATACTCTTAGCAAATCTGTTCTGTTGGAAGTTTGCTGTCCTCAATAGAACTAATGGTGCCTTGAGCTATGAAATGTTAGGTGCAAAAGAGTTTGAGCTTCCTATTGAGTGTCATCTGCCCTGGATTTGGGTATGCTTATTTTAACTCTTTTCCTAAGTCTGGGAAGCTACTGACATAGAAACTTCATGTTTCGTAGTTCAGTGTTCTGTGTTATCCTGGCAAGATGAAAGATAGCTTTCTATAAATGTATGAAGTTTGGCTTACACAGCAACACATGAAAATGTGAAAGGATTTTGATATTCCTGACAAATCATGTGGCACATAGGTGCAAAATTGCTGAATCCTAGAATGGCCTGGATTGAAAAGGACCACAGTGCTCATCCAGCTTCAACCCCCTGCTATGTGCAGGGTCGCCAACCAGCAGACCAGGCTGCCCAGAGCCACATCCAGCCTGGGGTACCCATATATGAAAACAGGGTGGATTCAGGAATATATTACAAAAAATAGGCATTTTCAAGTAGAGAAATTCTGCGCAGAAGTGTCACAGTTACTCATAAAACACTTTTCTGTGAGCACTGTCATCTTTAACTACTGTTTCCCTTGCTCTAGCAGGGCTTCCAGTTGTTGAGTGTAGTTCTGGAGCCCACTGAGAAAGATTGGGATGCATGGTGAATACTGTAAGCTGACAGCTCTCCAGTGAGTTGGCTGAATGAATCCACTTTGTTATTGAAGACTGGATTTTGCTGGGAAAGATACAGGACAGAGAAATGTGCAGCCCAGCCCTTTGGTTAAAGGGAGAGGTTCTGCAGAAAGAAACAAAGATCAGTTGCAGCTTACCCTGCTGAACTGCTGGGGCTGGAGCTGTGCTCAGAGCGTTTGGGGCACTCTGCATCAAAGCACAGCTGTCAGCCCAAAGGCTTGTCCAAGCCAGGAAGAGCCATATTCAGCAAACATCAAAGCTGATAAATATAGTGATTAATACCAGGTCACCTACTGTGGCGTTCTCCTTATTAACAGAGCTTGCAAGAAGGAACTGTATTTGCCTATCTAGCGGCTTTAGAAGCCATTTAATAGCCCATTTAGTACTGTGCATTGTGTGCTATGTTGTGGGGAGTCTTTATCTTGGAGTGCCAAGTGTAGGGTTTGTTTCCTGATGCCATTTCAGTATATGCCAATAAAAAAGCCAGTCCTATGCTGGAGTACAAAGATTCAAAGTTACATTTGAACACAGGACCCAAGGAAATGGCTGCAAGTTGTACCTGAGGAGATTTAGATTAGATGTAAGGAAAAGCTTTTTCTCTCAGAGAGTGGTCAGGCACTGGAGTGGCTGCCCAGGGAGGTGGTGGAGTCGCCGTCCCTGGCAGTGTTCAAGAGGTGCCTGGATGAGGAGCTACGAGATCTGGTTTAGTGCTTGTGGTAGCAATGGTGATGGGAGGACGGTTGGACTACGTGATCTTGTAGGTCCTTCCCAACCTTGTGATTCTATGATTTGTAGTCAGGAGTACTGCAAAGTAGTTTATTCTCATTGTGTTATAAGTGCTGCCACAGAACAGACAAAGGAGACTGAAAATTAGGAGTTAGAGTGGGTTATGCTGTTCTGCTGGATCACTAACAAACCATTGCTGGCTAACTAGTGCATGATTACCGTCAGCCGGGCCATGTGATGGGCTATTTATTAGCTGTTGCAGCAAAAACGCATCTACCAAATGTGTGCCAGAATGAGTCAAGTGAACCTCTGCAGCCAGGGTCCCTAATATCCAAAAAGCAAATCAGAGTGATGAAATTGCTGTTGACAGTCTTAATCTGCAACATCATTGTTCTAATAATCACGATCTTCTTTAGCAATTTAACATCGTGTTCTTGAGGAAAGATATGATTCTGCTTTCTGGTTTTATCTGTCTGTTTCTAAAGTGGGACAGGTTGCTCCCTATTGGTATTCAAGTTGATGTCTTTCATCTAGACTGTCTAGATTTCTCTCTGGTGTTTGTCCTAAAACTCCCAATTTAATGTCATTTCTGCATCTTTCAGACGTTTCCAGCATCCTCTGCACGTAGAGGAGCAACTAAGTGAGGCTGCAGCCTCATAAAACCAGGGCACGACGTCTCCAGAGCTCTTGGAGTGCTTGCCTACTATTTTTGGAACCAGCTCTATTGCTTCTATAATAGGAAGGCTTCTGGAAGCTTTCTCCTTCCCCTCGCCCCAAGAAAGTAGCCATTCAGCTGAGCTTTCATTAATTCACAATCTGCATGGCAAAACAAATCTACTTCTATATGCTAAATAATTCAGCTGTGGCTCGTGGATCACGTGGCCCTAAATGCACTGCAGTGTCTTTACCCATACCTGGTAACCCAAGAGCTCAGCAGCTGTAGCAACAGTGTTCAGCTACCCCCTGCTTATCATTCGGGACGCAGTGTGGATTATGCAGTGACAGCGAGTGCCAAAGGAGGTGGTCGCTTTCCAGAGAGTGAAGTAATGTGTGATCTGTGTCTTTGTCATCAGCACTGCAGCAGAATTGGCAAATAATGGATTTATACTGGTTTTGTTTTCCTCTTGGGTCAAGCAGAACAAACCCAGTGAGCCAGCTGTTCTTCCCAGCGGAGCAGCAGGTAATGTCCCTAACCGAGTTGTGTGAGACAGCTGAAGACTTTCAGGAATAGTTGAACAAGTGAAACACTTTGTGATCATTTCCAGTACTGCACAGCAATGTGATCATTTCCACTACTGCAGTAGAGCTTGTTTTCTTCTTCCCTTTTGAGATTTGTCCCTTTTGAGGGGAAAGGAGACAGCTAGATCATTGCAACACTGACCACACCTGCAGACGGGAAAATACCAGAGCTATACATTGGAAACCTTTCATTCCTTATTGACATGATCTTGGTAAGGGAGACAGGCTCTCCCTGTAGTGCTTCATTAGAATGAGGGCTCGATGATACAGCAGGTATAGAATCATTAGCATTGGAAAAGACCACCATCAGTTAGTCCAGCTGTCAGCCTCTCTCACTGTGCCCCACTGAGTTGTCCCTCAGAGCCACATCTCTATGTTTCATCTTTAGGGACAGTGACTCCACCAAGTTCTTATGTTTGACAGCAGTGAGCAATCCAGCTTCAGAGCTTTGGAGCCCACGTGCTTGTTCCCCTCTTATAAAACACTCTGCATATTACATGTGTGTTCAAAAGTTTATTTCCATTGACTGGAGGGAATATAAAAGCCACTTTGAGGGCAGGCACCTCTCACAGTATGCTTCAAGGTGTGGCTTTCAAGTGATTGAATTCAGTTGTTGAAAACCTTGTCCTGTTGTGCTTTGGGTCTGGATATGGATGGGTTGTTGATGCCTACTTTTCTGGGTTAATTTTCTCCTAGTTCAGCTCCTTGAGTTGATTCAGATGGAAGTGGGACAGGAACCAGTGCTGATACAAGGAAGGACACGAGGTGTTGGGAGGACAACAAGGAATGAGACCCCAGTGTGGTAGGAGCAGTCATGAAGCTGGACCTGTTTCAGAACACCCCGCTGATGTGTGTCCAAGTCCAAATTTACACGGGAATCTTCAAATTCCAGTTAAATAACCAAACAGTTAATTAAAAGAGCTGTGGAGTCTGACAGGATGTAAAGAACCTTGTCTGACCATAGGTGTTAATCTTTGAATCTCCTAATGGCTCAGAGATGGGTGCAGCGTCCTTGTTAAACACCCAGTTTCACGTGAGGGTTTGTTACCAGCTGCTTGTGGATGGAGACAAAAACATGAGTTCACTCTCTCAAACTCTCAGGCAGTTTCAATTCAAACATACTTGCTTTATGGACTCACGGAACCACAGAGTTGTTCAAGTTGGAAGGGACCTCTACAGGTCACCTGGTCCAGCTCCCCTGAGATGAGCAGGGATGTCTGCAGCTAGATTGGCATTTTGCTTAAGACTGTTTTATTAAAAATCCAACTCATGATTTTAAAAGTATTTTTTTAAGAAGTATTTCCTTAGGATGCTTAAAGTAGGTGGTTATAGGTAGGTATTGTCTTGCTTTTCTTCTTGGTTGGAGAAAAATCACATTAAAACCAACCTTTCTGTTGCTCTGTTGAAGCCCTCCCTGTGATATGCATGCAGGCTTGGGCTTTGGTGTCTTTTTCCTACTTCTTGCTTTGTTTTTGTCTTGGAGTGAGAACCAGTCAGTGAAATGAGGTGGCTGAATAAGCTTGGAAGGGTGCTGCTGCTGGAACAGCACTTTGGGCTGAAAGACCTTTACTATGAGGGTGAGGTGCTGGAACAGCTGCCCAGAGAGGCTATGGATGCCCCGTCCATCCCTGGAGGTGCTCAAGGCCAGGTTGGATGGGGCCCTGGGCAATCTGGGCTGGTATGAAATGTTGGTTGGAGGTTGGTGGCCCTGCCTGTGGCGGGGGGTTGGGGCTTCATGATCCTTGAGGTCCCTTCCAACCCGGGCCATTCTGTGATTGAAAACAGAAACATTGGGATGCAGGGGCTGTTGCTGCCTGTTTGGTATAGACCAAACAAAGCTCTGTATTATAAGGCCTCAGCAATGGTTAAGTCCCTTCTAATGACTATATCTGTGTTAACTCTTCTGAGTTTCTTTTGAAAGACTTGCCTTTGCTTCCTTCTGCATCCTGAGCGTGCTGGTCGCTGCCCAGCTGAGCCGGTGCCATGGTGCTGTGTGGCTGGAGAGCATCCCAGAGCCAGTCCCAGTCTGGAGGTGGGCTGCTCAGGCTGGCAGAGACTGTTCTGCTCTTAGCAACAGTGGGGGTTCTGCTCAGAGCCAGTCCTGTGCCACTGCAGGCTTCCTAGAAAGCAAATTGTCTCAAGGAGTGAGCTGAAAACACACTGCTCCTGCAGTAAAGCTTTAACTGCTGCAACGCCTGTAAATCATAGAATGGCCTGGGTTGAAAAGGACCACAATGCTCATCCAGTTCCAACCCCCTGTTATGTGCAGGGTCGCCAACCACCAGCCCAGGCTGCCCAGAGCCACATCCAGCCTGGCCTTGAATGCCTGCAGGGATGGGGCATCCACAGCCTCCTTGGGCAACCTGTTCCAGTGCGTCACCACCCTCTGTGTAGCAAAGCTAAATAGCAAAAGCTGTGATGTATTGCTGCACAGATATTTCCCCCTTATTCCATGCTGTTTAATACTGCAGGAGCAGTTCAGGAATGGTGGTAAGACAGGGAGCTTGGTGGGACCATTCAGCAATCTGCTGCCCGCTGCTGAGAGTGTGATGCTTCCTGCTGCCAAAATCTGAGTCCTTCCCACCTCTGATGCATACAGGCATATGTTTGGGGGCGGTTTCAGGAAAGGAGAGCAACAAGATTGGTTTCTTATTTTCCTCTTTCTGTTCTGTTTCTCTGTGCATCTGTATGTCGGTTTTCAGGCTGTACTCAACTCTGCAAAACTAAGCAAAGAAGGGAAGCACCTCCTGATGAGGATCAGCCTCAGTTAAGAAATGCTGTGGTAGCTAAGAGGCAGTAAGTATCTCTGTGCTGGCTTGGGTGCTGGTTATTTTTCCTTTTTTTATTCACAAGCACAGCTTTTTAGTACTTACACAGTAGGAATTTGTCAGTAGATTGCTGCCGTTAATAGTCTATTTCAGCTCTTTTCTATAGACCAGCAGCTAAAGAAGGGGAAAAAGCATGCTTTGTATGGAGCTGTGTTTTCATCTGTGCTGCACTGTGAACTTGTCTGTATGGATGTTGTCAGCTTTTGCCTTCCTCTAGAAGGTGCCAGGCCTTTCTTCACATGCATGGCATCCCACAGTACAATACCTGTGCTTGGATTGGGGCTTTGCCTCCCCCAGCCGGAGTGAATTTGCATGATGTTTTTGCTTTTCAGGCTGTGCTATAAATGAGATGATTTTTTCCTTATGTATGCAGCTATCTTTTTTTTATCACTTCTCAGTTTCTCTTCTTTCATTTTGACTTACAAAGCAGTAGGACTGGGACGAAACCTGCGGTGCTCTCAACCAGGAGTACACCAAGAGAGTTTAAGCTAGTGAAAAAGCGACTGGCATTCTTAAAATTGTATGTTTGCATTTATTTGGGTGTGGATATAATAATGTTTCTGTGATACAGTTCCTGCTGAGTCTGAAATGCTGGTGTCAGTAAAGCCAGAAGGCGAAGCCAGACAAAAGCTTGGATAGAAGTCAGAATTTCAATGCCTCTTACTGGTGGTTCCTGGGAAAGGAATGGTTTTGTTTAACTTCTGATTTTCATAAAGCAGTAGGTATATGTTTAGAAATATATTTTCTACAAACATCCCAAACGTGTGGGGTTTTTTTGCAGGTGGGTCCTTGTTACAGGCTCTGGGTACTTTAATGAGGATGGTGTCCAAGCACAGAGCTGTGATCTGTGCAGCTGTTAAGCACGTCTTCTAACTGCTGGTCTTTCTGATCCCATGGAGCAGAGGGCACGCTCTCACCCTCCAGCTCTGCCCGTGCAATGCCTCAGTTGTCTCAGTTCAGTGTGTTTCTTTGCATTGTGTAGAGCTCAGCAGAGACTTCTTCGTGAAGGACTGGAATGTGTTTGTACAATGCTTTATGTATTATTTTAGGCTCCTGCTTACTCAAACATGGGCGAATGATTAACCTCTCATTCCCCATCACTGGAGGAATCGTGAAATTCCTTTAACACAGAAGTCCAGCTGGATATAAACCAACTTCTCTCCCTCTGCTGAGAAAGTCATCCTTAACCACTTTCTCTGAGTGTGGCTGCAAAGTTGGAGAGGGCTTCCCAGGCCAGGAATGTTCAGTGGCAGCATTGGGTTGTAAATCACATTGGTTGGGTGCTGATTAAGTGAGCTGTGAAAAGGTGGGTGCAGTTCTGAGGTCCCCAGGTGTTGCAGAATCATCATAGAACCATGGAATGGTTTGGGTTGGAAGGGACCCTTAAGACCATCCAGTTCCAGCCTCCTGCTATAGGCAGGGACACCTCCCTCTAGAGCAGGTTGCTCACAGCCCTATCCAGCCTCGCCTGGAACACCTCCAGGGAGGGGGCATTCAGAACCTCACTGGGCAGGAGATGATGGGAGAGGCTCTCATCTTGAAGCTGAAAAGAGAACAACCTGCACTGAATCCCAAATACTGTGAGGCCACAGCTTTACCATTAGTGTCTTACATAGCGTTCCTTCGTTACGGCACTGTTGTGCGCAGTCCTTCAGAGAGGAGGAAGCAAACGGTCATTAAAGCAGTCTACTAGCAACTCAGGCTTGAATATTCAAGCTTTTCCAGGGCACCTTAACTGCGTCACATACCTCATGTTCTGATCTGATGGTGGTGGTTCTTCCACTGTCAGAGCGTGCTGCAGCACCGCTGCTGGCGTCAGCTCCAAGGACAAGGCGTAGAAGGCAAGCGAGATACTGCAGAACAGCTTTGTTTTGGTGAAATCTGCTGCCTTATCTGTGTGTGATGCAAAGGCAGGGCAGCTTTCAGAAGGTTTGGAGCTTTGTGGTGGCATGTTTATTTTGTTCTCTGTGAAAGGGGACGCTTTACTTTGATTAGAAAGCTAACGTAACTCCTCTGGCAGCATCACGTCTTACAGCTGGCTTGATGCTGTGCTAATAAGAAGAAAGGTCTTGCGTGTCTGGTTTGCATGGAGCTTGGAGGACAGCATGTCCCGTGGGAGGTGTCCAGGTAGGGCTGCAGCTACATATAAGCACAGCAGCATACGTGGTGTTGGGGGTGTTCAGTTCTAACAGTGTTCAGAAACTGCAGCTGCAGTAATGGCATGATGTTAAGTTGCATAAGTTCTTTTTATATTTATGTATGTGGACGTGTGTGTATAGTGTGTGTTTGTGTATATATAGAACACGTATTATGTGGTAGTATATTTACATGTATGTATATTTTCTATCCCTCTTCACCCTCTTTTGGGAAGGGATCCCTGTGCTGATGATCTGTGCCCTGCTGTACTCCGACACGATGCTACTTTTCTCATGTTTGTTCAGTTTCTAGGTGGGAGAGACACTGTGAAGCTCTGTGCAGGGCGAGGAGAGCTGAGGAGGGAGCCTTGCATGTGAACCAGGATGGACTGGCTGTGACGGCGTGCCTTAGCTGGAGGGGGAGTTACGATGAAGAGTTCCTGCAGAGCTGGCCTCCACAGGGAACCACTGAATTCTGCATCTTCTACCTTCCATCAAGTCAAACGGTATGAACAGACCAGCCTGGCCTGCCTATTGCTAAGTATTTATCACCCATTTGGCCTTCTCTTTGCTTTCTTATTGTCTTGCGTGTCACTTAGTTGGTCTCGATCCTTACCTTCCGATAGCCTTTAACTGAAATCTAATGGCTTAAGGGCAGAAATGTTCTTTGACACTGTTATTTGATAATGACAACTACAGGCGGTGCTGTACTTGGAGAAACCTTTGATTATTATAATTTTTTTTAGTAACAGCTGTAAATTAATTTGGGAATGTGGCTTTGAAGTGTATTGGAGAGTAGCTCGTCATAGTAGGCCTTAAAAGATGCGGTCAGCTTACAGCAAGTGGAAATGCTGGCAATCACTGTTGTGGTTTGTCTCACTATGGAGTAAGTAACTGGATTGGCTTAGTCCGAAGTTCTGTATTGCTCCTTCTCCTGTGTCTCTTGCTAAGAAGAAATGCACGACTGATTTCAAACACTTGTGCTTATGTGACAATGAAGTGAACGCCTCTCACTGTCTGGTTATAGGAACGCCGCACAGAACAGCTTGTCCTTATGCAAATGAAAGAACATGCCAGTTTGAAACAAATACATCTCTCCTGGTTTCAGAAGACTCTTAAACTTCCTCAGTCTGAAGGAAGAGAGGCAGCTTTCTCATTTCCAAAATTCATCTGGGTTCAAAGTAAACTTTAACCTTTGTTCCTTGTGGTTTTGTAAGCAACACATGCTTGCTATGTTAGTCTCATAGTAATTTAGGGCTGGAAAGGACTCCCTTGGTTGCCCAGCTCCTTGCTTTCCCAAGGAGAATCTCATAATCCTTTTGGTAAACTTGTAATTGTTTTTAGGCTGCACTTCTGTCTTTTCTTCTCCCATAGATTAAACCATTATTGAAGATGACAGCTCTAACTGTGCAGTTAGGAACATTTTGATCCCCAGACGAATGCTCATGCCAGCATATGTGTTAATTTGAGCTGGTGGTGTTATATATTTTGCATAAGGACCACCTTTCGTTTTCAGTTTTACCTCTTTTGCTGTGTTCTGTAAACTGCAGCTGTATCCCCTCACCTATGTTTTGCTGTGCCCAATGACCCCCATGTTTTCTAGTAGCTTACTGAGTAGTGGCTGTTCTTAGTCTGGGTGAATCTCCTCTGAGCCATGACAATAACTGTGTGTGACTCCCGAAGGAGACCTTATAGGAGGGCTTTTCAATATCACACATCTGCCTTCATTTGCCTCTGTGTCATGGATGTGTCTATTTGTAGCACCTTTTTCAGTTAAAACTGTGCTTCTTGGTGCTCAGCCTTTTGCTGCATCACCATCTGTACTTCAGAATCCTGTCCTGTTTCCATTACCAAGTGCTTTGTGCCTCTTCCACGTTGGCGTTGCCTTTCATTTCTGTAGCTTTGTTGTTGAGGTCATTTGTAACAAAAACAGATTGTTCTCCAGGCTGATTCTTGAGGAGTGTCTTTGGTTTTGAGGCTGGTGTTTTATTGTTCATCACCTGGGGCTCCCTGCTGATAAGACAGCTTACACTGGGTAAGAGATTGACAAAGAATTGTTGAAAGGTACAAAGATCTCCCTGTGCCTCCTGAAGACCACATGAATAAAGCACTGTTCATAGTGGTTTTCAAGATCTTGAAAACCTTCAGATTTTCTGGTATATTGTATTATTTCTTTTCCCCATTTCCCTGTGTCTTTGTAATCCTCTTTTCTTTCAAAGCAAAGGCCTGGAGATGCCACAGTCTTCCTCCCCTGCAGCACTGCCTTCCAGGTGATACTGACCTGAAGACTTGAAACCTGTATCTGCTTCTTGTATGCTTCCTGAAGAAGAAACAAGTTCAGTTGGAGTTTCTTCTCTTATTTGGGATGTGTTCATTATAATGAGAGCACCTTTTGACTCCTGGAGGAATGCCTCTTGGGTTGCCCTGTCTGCAGTGAAATCCTCTATCCCACAGCATGGCCAGCTTTGTGAACCGGGTCCTTTAGGCTTGAGTTTCAAAGAACAAACTGGTGACTTTCCTTCTGCTTTTGCTTATTCTTCCTTTTGAGCTCCTGAGTTTCTTAATGATAGTGCAGTCCAAGGTTAATTCCTACAGCCTTTTGTGTGAGCACATTTTGGATGTGCAAAAGTGAAGACCGAATAGCGTCACTGTTGGTTTAACTACTTGATGAAACTTGTTACCCCATTGTATTAAAAATGACCTTGGTCTGGTTGCAATTAATAAATGAGGGAATGAACATTGTGGAAAGATAAGGTTTCCAAAAGGAAACATCACTGTTTCTGTAAAATTAGGGAATGTCTGTCTGGGATGTGTGCTCTGCCATCGTCTTTGTGCTGAATGCTTTTGGAGCAGCCGATGACTCTGAATACCAGCTCTTTCAGTTGTTGTTTTCCCTCTTTCTGTCATCCCTGTGTCGTGATTGGAAAGTAGGGAATGGAGATCTGAGCTTCCTGAGGCTTCCATGAATAATTGATTGTATGTCATTTGGTAAGTGCTTTTATACAAAGGCTGTTCCCAGAGTAGTGTCCTATTTGTCTTACGTTGGCCCAGAAGGTTGCAGGTGGATATTGATGGTATGGCATTAGAGGTTGAACCTTTCCACCAATGTTCTGTTAGATTCTGTGGGCAGATGGGCAGTGGAGGGGCAGCCTGACGAAATGGCATCTGACACAGAAGTGCGTGAGAAGCCAAGGTGTGTCATTGAATTCCTCCATGCAGAAATAATGGCACTCACTGGCATTCATCAGTGAATGCTTATGGAATCGTAGAATGGCCTGGGTTGAAAAGGACCACAATGCTCATCCAGTTCCAACCCCCTGCTAAGTGCAGGGTCACCAACCACCAGACCAGGCTGCCCAGAGCCACATCCAGCCTGGCCTTGAATGCCTCCAGGGATGGGGCATCCACAACCAAACTGTTTGGAGACCAAACAGTGGATGTGGCAACAGTGACAGCAGGTCACCTCTGCTGGTGCAGGATCTTGTTCATCACTGGTGAAACTGCAGAGCTGATGGTGATGACTGCATTGAAAAATAGTGTTTTGTAGCTGAGAATTTGCTCTGTCACATAGTGCTATCATGCTCTTTGTATCTCTTGGAGTTTCCATGGAAATAAATAGGAGGCAGTACATTCAGAGCGATCTACATCCAAAACACTGGCAAGGCTTGTGAAAAAAGACTGTTTGGCTGAGTGGTCTGTGATACTCCATTGCTCACTGTCCCCATCCCTGGAGGCATTCAAGGCCAGGCTGGATGTGGCTCCGGGCAGCCTGGTCTGTTGGTTGGCGACTCTGCACATAGCAGGGGGTTGGAACTTGATGAGCATTGTGGTCCTTTTCAACCCAGGCCATTCTGTATTGCAGGAGGCAGTTAGGCAGGCACAAAGCGCCAGGGAAGGTTCAAGCTGGATGATAGGAAATACTACTACTCTGAAAGGGTGGTCAGGCACTGGAATGGGCTGCCCAGGAAGGTGGTGGAGTCACTGACCCTGGAGGTGTTCAAGGAACGTTTGGATGTTGTGTTGAGGGACATGGTTTAGTGAGAACCATTGGTGATGGGTGAATGGTTGGACTGGATGATCCTGTGGGTCTTTTCCAACCTTGGTGATTCTATGATTCTGTGATTCTATGAAAGGGTTCGGGAGCAGTTGCTGCAGTCTGAAGGTAGTGCTGCAAGGGAGCGTTTTCTCTAGAAACCAGATGCCTCCACTGCTGCTGCAGTCCCACCAGCCCCTGCTTTGGAGCACCGTGCTTCCCAACCCGCCTCTCTCCAGGCTTGGATGCTTGCCATGCACCAGAATGAGCTCCAGTGAGTAGCAGTGTTTCGTCCACCCTGGCTGTTAGCTGGGACTTTCCCACCCCAGCAAGATCTGCAGGATGCCTTTGAAGCAGCTCTGTCTGCTCTGCCTGCCCCAGCAGTGTAAAGGAGATGGAAGTGGTACTGAAGATTGCATCCACCAGGCACTTCCAGAAACAACAAGTGGTTGACCATGGTTGAACTCACATGCAATGCTCAGTCCTTTGTAATTGCCAGTGTTCTTTGCAGAGGAGCTAAGTTTTACGTAAGAGAGATGGGGTGCCAGGGAAGAGATGTGCCCTGCCAAAGGTTGTGCTTGGTGTGGCTTTTCATTGCTGCTGCCTTTTTTTCTGGCTAGTGCCTTGTGTTGGCGTGTCCTGAGGGGTGTTTCAGAGTTGCAGTTGGTGCTGCACGTGCAGTCAGCAGTGCTAGGAACTCTTGCTACTGGAGCGAGTGCTTACAGAAAGAAATCCACAGGAAACCTTTGGGTTTTGATTGAAATATTCTCCTTAATGAAACCTTCCAGTGCTTTGCCCAGGAAACATGCAGTGTGAATGTGCTGTTTGAGAGCACTGTGGGTTTTGTTGTTGTTGCTGCTGCCCAGAGGAAATCTTGGTGCTTCACAGGGCGTTTTGGGAGTCCTGACCAAGGTGCAGGATGGGATGTGTAGGCTCACTGTGGACCCTAGGAAGGACTTGAGGTTGGTGCTGGGTCTGGTCATGTTGAGCATAGAATCATAGAATGGTTTGGGTTGAAAGGGACCTTTAAAATCACCTAGAACTTCTTTATGGTGAGAGTGGTGGAGTGCTGGAACAGGCTGCCCAGGGAGGTGGTGGAGTGTCCTTCTATGGAGATAGCCAAGAGCCAGCTGGACACCGACCTGTGTGACCTATTGTTGGGTACCTGACGTAGCAGGGGGGTTAGACTTGATCTCTTGAGCTCCCTTCCAATTCTTTGAGTTGTGAAAGTGGAGCCTCTTGTACCAGTTTTTCTTCCAGCTTCTATTAAAGGCAGTACTTTGGTTTTTAGGCCTCTGGGATTTAGAAGATGTATAAATGCAGAAAGATTGTGGTCAGCTTGGTGCAGTAGCTAATGGATCTTCCCTTCCACACAGAGGGAGGTGTGAGCATGTATGAAGGCTTGCATTTATGCATCAGCCCAGCATAGGAGCCACCTGTAGTGACAACGAGCTGTATTGAGACTTGTAAAAACAGCAGTGTCATTCCAGAGCTGTAAGTATCCTGTTTTTGTGTGCCTAAGACATGGCTGATTAGAAACTAAAACAAAAAACAGCCTGGTCCTCTCACTTCATTGGCTCAAGGATGGAATAACAGCGTAAAGGCAGCGCTGCCAGTTGTTTCAGTGCTGATGGTTCTTGGCAGAATTATCTCTTATCAGCAATTCCAAACCACACGTTTGGGTTTGAAAACCTGTTATGCTTATTCCATGAAGTTCTGAAGAGTCGTTGTCTCTAAAGATAGAATGAAAGCTTGATAGCTTAAGAGTAGGGGAAAACAGACAGACTTTTTCTGAAGTACAGTGGGGAACTATCAGTGGCTTCATCTCCTAACCATTCCTTTTGGTGTTTTCTAATATTAAAAGCTTAACCTGCAGCTGCCACAGTTCTCTGCTTGCCAGTACTGGAGCGTTGCAGAAATAGGGTGGATGGTGGGGGAGAGGATTGAGCTCTGATTTGTGTTCAGAGCGTTTTCTGCTGGAAATCCTTGCTCTAATTCTTGGAGCTGGGAATGAAACGTGCTTCTGAGGCATGGGGAAGACCTTCTTGTTTAGGAAGGATGGATTTTGAATGTTCATGGCAAAGCGTGTCAGTGGTGGGGGTGAGGATTCGCTTCTTTCCTAGCGAGGCTTTCAGGTAAGGTCTGCTGCTAAAAGCTCTTCCTCATTGCCTGAAAACTTGAAGGGAAGTGGCTGTGCCATTCAGATGGAGTTAGCAGCCTTCCTTTTGTAGCTGTCTGAAGCTGTTACAGGAAGGTTTTCTTTAAATCTGGATCCATTAAAACAGTGCAATGAACTGAACGCTGAATTCAAATGAGGCAATTATTCTGGCAGTAAAACTTCTGACTAAGGCATAATTTTGTTATGTAAATTGTAACTTTTCAACCTTAAATGGTATTGTTGGCCTAGCCCAGACCAACTGAAACACGGGAGGAAATATAACCTTAAATGAGAAATCTGTAGTAGGTGAGGCATAACTTTACCCTTTGTCTTTCTCCATAGACCTGAAATAGCCGTGAGCAGCTGAACCAACTTTGCTGGCTAAACGTGTCCTCCGAGCCTGCTGGGTAACCAGTTTAGTCCTGTTCTCATTCATGTAATACCTGAGCTCACCTTCATTTACAGTTTTCCCTTAATGAAGGGTGTTGAAGTGATTTGTCCTGCTGGATTCCTGAAAATGGCTCGAAGAAAGCCTTTTTAGCACATAATTCAGCTCATCTTTCAAACACCCTGGCATGAAAACTCAGGAGTGAATTCTGATCTTTTGTTCCTAGCTCCTGGGATTTCAACATGGAAAGCTGTGCACCACATTGAGCTCACCTTTTCTTCCCCCAGGGTGCTGCTGTGAGCAGCTACCACAGCTTTTCTCCTGAAAGCACCTCCAAAATGCCCTTCTGAGTGGGGAAGGGAGGACTGCAGGCGTGCTTCTCTGCTGCCTTTCACCTGCTTCTTGATTCTGGCCTGGACCCTGACCCAGGTGTGTTGGTGGCCTGACTCTGAGCCGCTGTGAATTGTGGAAAACTAGGCTGGAGCAAACTTGCAGCAGCCTCCATTTCCCATTCTCTCTTACTCCTCTGTTTCATCACCCTGAAGTTCTATTTTTATGAGATTATTTTAGTTGTTAGCATCCAACTGAGAAGGGAAACAAAATAGCTCAGTTGCATTCTGCAGAGGAAAGTGAACTGGGAGGTGACCCAATTCCAGCAAGAGCTGGAATTAGCACAGAAGGCATGGGGAGAGAATTAACCCAGCGACTGGGTGGGTGTATGTGCAGAAATGGGAGCTCTCTTATCCCCACAGTCTGTTGCTGAAGGGAAGATGACATCAGCACTGGTTGCAAGGGTGACGTGATGTTCTGCCTGTAAAATAGGAAGGGATCCTCTTTCCTGAGCACGATATGCTGTTCTCCTGGGTTCCTGGTGATAGGATGGGAAGGAATAACTTCAAGTTGCACCAGGGAGGTTCAGGTTGGATATTAGGGAACATTTCTTCTCATAATGAGCGGTGCTGCAGTGGCACAGTTGCCCAGGAGTGGTGGGGTCACCATCCCTGGGGGTGTTACAGAGCCATGGAGATGTGGCACTGAGGGACGTGGGCATGGTGGGGTTGGGTTGGGCTTGGGGATCTTGGAAGGCTTTTCCAACCTGCGTGATTCTGTGATTCAGCAGTTATTGAGTGACTGCATTGGCTGATACATGGGGCTGCTTGAATGTTCATGGCAAAGCGTGTCAGTGGTGGGGGTGAGGATTCGCTTCTCTCCTAGCGAGGCTTTCAGGTAAGGTCTGCTGCTAAAAGCTCTTCCTCATTGCCTGAAAACTTGAAGGGAAGTGGCTGTGCCATTCAGATGGAGTTCAGATGGGAGCTTTGAATTAAAACTTGTTTTAATTCAGATGCGATACCAAAAAGTGTTTTGGTGGTGGCTGCAAGGGGAAATTGTTTGGTGTCTGCACCAGCTCGTGATGGCATTGAACTCGCTGTTGTTAAACTAACAGTCATGGATTATCTTCATTTCAAAAAGTTCTGCATTTAATGTAACAGTTCAGAGATTGCCATGGGAACATAAGCTGTAGTTAGTTCAGCAGTGTGCTTATATGCTCACCCTGGAGGAGGAGCCTGAAGCCTCCTGATGATTGAATCCTTTGTGGCAGTGCCCTGGGCTTCTGTGTTTTTGAGCTTTGTGTTAGAGCTGATGGTGAGGGTGCAACAGAAAGGATGAATTGAATGTGTAGGGCCATTGCATGAGTGGTGCTGCTGCTGTTAGGGCAGTAGTGTCCAAGTGCCTCCTTCACAGCTCTTAGATTCTTAACCATAAAAATGCTTACTTGGATGTGGTTTTCTCCAGCCGCAGTTGGCGCTTCTGTCACTTTTTGGTTTGGCACCTGATGTACAGCACAGGGAGAGTGCACCAAATCTGCCAGTGCTGGTACGCTCAAGGATAATAGGCATCATTGGGTAGATTTAGACTAGGTATTAGGAAGAAGTTCTTCACTGTGAGGGTGGTGAGGCACTGGAACAGGTTGCCCAGTGAGGTTCTGGATGCTCCTCCTTGGAGGCATTCAAGGCCAGGCTGGATGGGGCTGTGAGCAACCTGCTCTAGAGGGAGGTGTCCCTGCCTATAGCAGGGGGCTGGAACTGGATGGTCTTAAAGTTCCCTTCCAACTCAATCCATCCTGTGATTCTATGACCGTTTCAGGTGGTATTATGAGATTGGCTGTGTGCTGGGATGTCTGGTCAGTGTACTTACACTTGCTAATTCCCCTTTTTAGCTTTAACTGTACGTTGTCTTCTGAAAAGAGTCCATGTAGCTGGTAGGTAAGGTCAAGGTAAGCCCTGTGACCCATGAGTGCCTTACAGCAGGATCGGGGCTGAATGGATAGAAGGATTGCTCGGACTCTATAATGAACCACTGTGTTTGCACAGTGGTCATAACTTAAGCATTAGGATTTCACCTTGGGACTCCCTGGACACAAATTGCTGTAGTGGGAAGATCTCTGCTATCCTGAAGATTTTAATGGTTGCAAGATGCGAGTAGTTCTCCAAGGGATGACTGTAGCTGCCTGGCTGCTGCTTTTCCTTTTTCATGTTGTTCCTTTTGAGTTGTGGGCTGCTTGATGAAGAGTAGGAGGCACGCCGGTGCCTACCCTGAGCCGCCTTCTCTAGTTCCAGGCAGGCATGTTTTGCAACTATAATTTCTTCCCTTTCTGTTTTTCCAGGGTTTCTGGTATGCACTTAAAGCCATATCTCAAGTTACAGAGGAAAGAGCGATCTCCGGAAGTAAGCCAGGACTCCCTGAGAGGCCCACCTATGAGCCAGAGGTCGACACAAGACCAGTACGCCAACAACTGCACCAAACTGAGCGTCTTCCCAAAAACCCCCCTTGGGACTCCATCTCGAAAGCTTCTAGGAATTATTTATCCAAATACTATGTGCAATATGAACGGGAAAGGTCCGGCAGATGGTCTGAGTGCCAGGGAGAAGAAGAACGTCCTGTCGGCAACGATCCATCAGGGAGAAGAAGGGGAAGGGCCTCTGGATGTGTGGGCTGTGGTGAAGCCTGGCAATACGAAGGAGAAGATCGCTTTCTTCGCAGCCCAGCAGTGCAGCGGCAACAACCGGCTGGGCTCCATGAAGCTCAAAAGCACGTGGGATATGGATGGGAGGACGGTGAAACGACGGAAAAGAACGGTGGATCTGAAAAAAGCCAAGATCCAGTTGGAAAGAATGAGGGAGGCGAACGCCAGGTGCTCCCAGCCGGAGCCTTTCGCGTGCGGCATCGAGCACTGCTCCGTGCATTATGTGAATGACAATGGTGAGGGGGTGTTCCCGGGCCGCTCCCTCTCCGTGATAGAGATGGTCGCGTTTCTGGAGCAGCGAGCGAGTGCTTTACTGGTAGACTGTGCTAAAACTTGCACGTCCGCCCCCACCGCGAGGCTGAGCGCTCCGTCTAAAGGTGCTCTTCCCAGCTCTGAGCCTTTCTCCGCCGCCGGGCCGTGTGAGGTACATGAGAGGGGAAGCTGTGGCAGCAGCGAGCAGCAGCAGAGCGAGCCGGTGCGCGTCCTGGACATGGTGGCCAAGCTGGAGTCGGAGTGCCTGCGGCGGCAGAGCGAGCGGGACGGCGGCAGCCTCTCACGCAACAACAGCTTCCGCAGGAACGTGGGGCGGGTGCTCCTGGCCAGCAGCACGCAGCCTGGCGCTGAGCCTGGCAGAGCCTCTGCGGGCAGTGTGGGCCGGGGTGAGGAGTTGGGGGCAGCGGGGCCTGGCTGTGGAGTGAGGTGTGGGGATGCCGGGCTGTGGGATGGCGCTGCCTCTGCTCCGCAGCCGTTCCCTCCTGGGTTGGAGGCTCACGTGGGGAATGCGGGTTCAGGACTTGCTCATGCTGTGTTGGCCATTGCGGCTGGAAGGGGCGATGCTGAAAGGCGGGTTGAGCCTCCCAGAGCTCTGCCAGCCTTGTGTCCGGCTGTGGCTGGGGTGCCGGCGGATTCCTTGCCGAGCAAGAGCGCGACTGTTGATTGTACATCGAAGGAAGCTGTAATCCTCTCGAAGCAGAGCCTGCATCCTGCTAGGAAGGAGCCCTTGTGCATCAGCATATCGGTCACCAAGACTGAGAAGGGGTGCAGGAAAGAGAAGCTCCCTCCCTCCAGTTCGAGTGAAGACCCCCTCCCGGGGAGGTTGTTTTTTCTCCAGGCTGAGCAGAATGCCACCCACGCACCACAGCCACTGCAGGAGTGTGCCCAAGGGAAGCCAGGAGAAGGAGTGCAGAACGAGGATGAGGATGCTTTAGAATCTGACAAATCGTGTGTCAGGACCAACGTCTCTCCTGAGCCATCAGCCCTTTCTGTTCCCCCTCCAGAAGGTTCTTTGCAAGTACTCGATGCTTCCTGCTTGAAACGGCAGGTCTCGCATGACTTTTTGGAGACCAGGTTTAAAATCCAGCAGCTTCTGGAGCCTCAGCAGTATATGGCTTTCCTGCCTCACCACATCATAGTGAAGATCTTCGGCTTGCTCCCTACGAGGAGCCTGGTGGCCCTCAAATGTACTTGCTACTACTTCAAGTTCATCATCGAGTACTACAACATCAGGCCGGCGGACTCGCGTTGGGTCCGCGACCCCCGCTACCGAGAAGACCCCTGCAAGCAGTGCAAGAAGAAGTACGTGAAGGGGGACGTGTCGCTGTGCCGCTGGCACCCCAAACCTTACTGCCAAGCTTTACCCTACGGGCCTGGGTACTGGATGTGCTGTCACAGGTCCCAGAAGGGCATCCCGGGCTGTAAGTTGGGTCTCCATGACAATCACTGGGTTCCTGCCTGCCACAGCTTTAACCGTGCTCTCCATAAGAAGAGCAGAGGAGCGGGAGCCGAAGGAGAAGAAGAATATTAGTGCACATACACTTTCCTGTGAGATGGTTTGGGGTAGGAGGAGATTCTCATGCCTTGTGCTGTTTACAGTGTATATAATTGTCGTGTTTTTCACAGGGCTATGAAACTGCACATACTTCAACACAAGAGCCTTTACCTTTTAGAATAAAGAAAGCTTTTAGTCCATCTATGTAAATAACACTATAAAAACTAATTGTACATACAGAGTCTACAGCTGGCTGAACAACGTAATCACTACAATGCAGCTATGATAGTGTTGCGGCTATAGGTGTGTGTGTTTTTAAGTGTCTTGTTTCAAAATCTGTATATCCTGTATAATATATGAATGTTTCTGAGAAGAAACTCTAAATAGGTAAAGGCCAACCTGGTTAAAGAATCTTCCAACAGCTTAACTGGACAACCTTAAAACTAGACTAGAACAACAGTAGTGTTGGCAGTGGAGAAAAAAAGAGAGGAATATTATTGTATAGTCAGAATATAAAGAAGTTCTTGCCTACCTTATCCATGTTGTCTGGTTGGTTATTTTTTGGTTTGGTTTTTTTTTTTTTTTTACTTAAATAAAATGTGCATTCTAGATCTGCCTTACCTGCCTTGGTCTTGTGGAAATGCTATAGAACAGGAGGTGAGCACTTGGTGCCGTGGTGGAGCTCAGACTTTATAATCCTATGAAACAAAAACCCTTTCTTGTAGTGCTCTGCTCCAGCCTCTGCCTGCTGCTTTCTGCTCTGTGTCAGTGCTCTGGGGGCTGTCAGAAGCACAACCGAACGGTGATTGATTCCTTCAACTCTTCATAGGAGCTGAGGATGGCATCTGTTGGAGCGTTTGCTTTCCTCTCCTGAAGTGCCTGGGAGGGCTGAAAGCTGGGGTAGAGCCCACAGCAGTGGCTGTTGTGCAGACAGGAGCCCGGGGAAGAGCAGCAGTGGTGCCTTAGCATCGGTCCCTCTACCCCTCCTGGAACAAGGATGGGCACCTGGAAGGCAGCACTGCAGGTGGACCAGCCCCACCTTGGAGCTGTATGGCCATCCCTGGGGCCAGCAGTGCCCACAAAGGGATGAGCAGGAGGCTTTGTGGAAGGAGTGAGCTTTTGTTTGCTGTTTATGATGCATTAACTGTGAAAGGAAATGCAGAGCCCTGGCAGCCTGCCCTCAGCTTTCTAAGGGATGCTGCTGCTGTTCTTGCTGTAGCTACACCTGGGTGCTGCTCAGCCCTTTGTGGTGCCAGCCAGGAGGAAGGAGATGAGAAAGCTGCACGGAGGGGCAGCTGATGGAGGAGAAGCGGCATCCCCATGGCGGCTGTGAGTTGGTTCATAATGGGCTGCAGGGCCAGGACGAGCAGGATTGCCCTCTGGTTGAAATCTTGCCAAAGCCATCAGGATCAAAGGCCACACCTCAATTTCAGTTAAGGAAGAGGGAGAAGAAAGGGCTTTCCTGCCCCCCACCCAGGACTCTGGAAAAGTGGAGATAAATGCGCGGCCCTGACGGTGGTGAGGAAAGTCACTGCTGGCTGAAATAGAAGCAGCAGAGGAAAATGTTTTGTAAGGAGATAAGGGACCAGTGAGGTCATTTTGCTCAGAACGGGCTGTGAGATTCTGGTCACCTTCACTGACCGAGGCCACCGGGGGGGGGGGGAAGGTGAGAAGACAGTAACAGGAGAGGGATCTGTTTGTTCCTTGCAGCAGTCAAAGGCAGAGCGGTTTGCTCCGTGCCCTCCCCAGCTGCTTTATCCATCAGTTCCTGGAATGAGCCCTGCTGCAGGGCACTGCTCTTAAATGTGGGCTCACAGAATGAACGTCTGCAGTGCTCTGTGCTGAATGCAGCTTTGCTTTCTGAGCAATTTTGGGTGCACGGAGGTGTGACTGGTGGGCAGAGTGGTGCTGGCATGATGGTTGGACTTGGGGATCTCAGAGCTCTTCTGCAACCTGAATGATTCTGTGATTCTCCATCGTTCAGCCCTCTGGGTAGGACACACAGTGGTTTCCTTGCTCGCCTGCCCCCAGCACACGCTCAAGGCCTTCCCAACTGCTGGCACAGCCCAGAGCACAAAAGCTGATGTTCCCCACCTGCACTTGGCAATGGAAAACCAGCAGTGAGCCCGGCAGCAGCTCTGAGCTTGCATGGGGTACATCAATTTACATGCATGGAGAGGGGAGCGCCCCAATGGAGACGCCATTATTTGAAGCAAAAGTATTCTTTCTCGCCTTACTGCTGCATGTTTTACTGCTTCCCAACTGCACTGCAGCAGGGCTGGTGGCTGTGATACTTCAAAGGCTGGAAATGGTCATGTACCCCCCAGTGCATTTCAAACCACAAAGAAGTGACAGTTCTACCACTTAAAAAAAAAAAATACTGTTAAAGATTTATTGCAATAATACAATAAAACTTAGAAAAGAAACAAAAAGTCATATTTAGTTCCATCTCATTGGGAAGTCGCAGTGGCCAAACCCAGCTGCAGGGATCAGCCTGAGCTGGAACCGCTGCCCTCACCCCACACCAACTGTTCCGCAAACTCAGCTGGCTGCCTTCAGACACCTCCAATGAGCAGACAGTGCTTCCCTCCCTCCCTCCCTCACCCCCAAACAACCTGGAAAACCAATCCCATTGATTGCACTCAAGGTTTGGACACATGTAACTCTCCCTTAGCTACACTCGTGCAAAACACTTTAAAAACAACACTATTCTGTTACAGAAGCATTCCTTGAAAGGACCTGTCTCGATGCTTTAACGCCCTTGCAGCTCCACTGTGCACTCTATGACATGGTTGCAAATAAATTACTTGGAAAACACCATGGTTAAAATACAGATATGGCTTCAAAAGGTGTTGTGGTGGTGGCTTTTTCCCCCCAGAATACATAAATGACAGCATACAGACAGAACCATGGCCTGGCCGTTAGGGCTCTACGTAACACAAAGGCAGCAATGAGAGACTGATTGAAATGTGTAGTAAAAATATATATATATAGTTGGAGTCCAATGCAAAATAAATAGGGAAGCAAGATGGGGTGTGTGATGCTAAAAGCCCAGGGTAGGGCACTGGTGGGTGCTGGCTGCTCAGACACCAACAGCTTCTAAGGGGAAAGCAGTCAATGAGGCCAAGACTGCAGTAGTCAAGGGGGTCTATGCTGTTTGCTTAACTGCTTCCCAAAATGAACCTAACTTGGGTTTAGGACCAAGGGTGTGGTGGTAGAACAGTGTACAGGCTGATATGGCAGAGTTAAGGGTCTTTGGTTTAAAGAAACCCCAAACAGATTCCCATCCCAAAGACCAAGAGCTGCTGTGTGGGACAGAGCTGGGATGCACTACTGGGCACAGAGCTCACCGGGGCTGGCGCTGCCCTTCCACTGTGCACAAGGATGCTGCTTCTACGTGCCTCACTTGCATTCCCAGCTGCTTCAATAGGGAAGACTGAAATCTTCCATCTGGGGGGGATTGGAGGATGATTTCACACAAATGCCCACGGAGACGTACAGCATCCCAGCTGCATGAAATGTAAACCATACAATGGAAGCTCACTGAGCAAAACTGTCTTTAAACAATGCATCCCACAAGGCAGAGGAAGTAGAGGAGCAGTTGTTAGCAAACCCCTGTCAGTGTCACACCTCCCGTGGTTCTGTGAGCACTCCTGCTGCCCCGGGACAGCGCTGCAGCGAGAGGAAATCAGCTCCTTGGCAATCAGCGAACAAGAACAGAAAGAAAAACCCACCAGCAACACAAAATGGAACCGGGTTTAAAATGCACGTAGCGTGTAGAACATAGGACTTGGTGAAGCTAGCCTGAAATGAGGTTTTTCTAATATTGAAAGTGGCAACACGGGGTAACTGATGAGTATTATTGCAACGACGGCGTCAGATGTGGGTCCAGCTAAGAGAACGTCCAGTGTTTCTTTGGTGTGTGGTATTGAGAGGAAGGAGCGTCGTGCCTGGAGAGCACAGCACGGTACTTGTAGACTACTGGTGGAAACAGCATGGAGCAAGCCAGTTTCCTACAGCAAAACCGGGTCAAGATCCACAACCAAACATGAAACAAGAGCAACCTGCTGTGTGAATTCCTGTCCATGCTGATTCTCCGTATTAAAAAATATGGCAACAGAGATTAGAAAACATGTTAAAAATGCATATTTGCCACGTCCTGAATGAAAAAAAAAATTAGAAATATGCATTTTTGCATTATGCAAGACAGGTTGAAAACACACAAACATAAACCCTGTAAGGAGTTAAGAACGTGTGAATTGCATTTGCACCACCGTCCAGACTGAATACTGAGCAGCCTTCCCTCTGTACTCGTTTGGATCCAAACACTCCAAAATCTGTTTGTTCCTCAGGAAACAGAGCTGGAGGCTGCTGGGTCCTCCTCCTTTGATATCCAACAGTGCAGGCAGAACCAAGACACAAAGTGCCATCACAGAATCCGTCAGAATTACGCAGCTAATGTACAAAACGGTACCGTCACAGTCATCTTGGGTCAATAGAAAGGTTCTTCCGGTTTACAAAATTGAAGTCCGACCTTTTCTTTGTTCCAGGCACTACTTAACTGAATATGTAAGGTTTACTACAGCATTGCTGGGGAGGGATTCCTTCCAAAATCCTGCGATCCTTTTCCCATGCTCATTAGCGATGTCCAGTGTACGCCTTAAACCACGAGGTCACCGAGGCAGCAGCGGAGGAGATCATCCCGCCAGCACTGCTGCTGGCAATGGGCTGTGACACCTGCGTGCTCTGGCTCTGCAGCATCTCCACCTGCTGGGAAGGGATATCACAGAACCTGGGGCTCGGCAGATTCTCCCAGTCTGTGCCCAGATCCGTCTCCTCGTCGCTGACGTGCTCGTCCCCGCTCTCGTCTGTCTCACCGGTGGCACTGGGATCCACAAACTCCATGGAGTCTTCCAGGTCAGCACTGATTTCAAAAGGGCCAGACCTGTGGGTATGGACACAGCGCTGTCAGCCCTTCCAGTACAACTTAGAAGAGGGGCTGTCCTAAGCGTGCCTAAGCAGCCTGCTCTGTCATGTAGAGACATTAGAACACCTCTGTCTTTATCAGCTGGCACAGAGAGGCTCCCTGGCTGCAGAGATAACTGCACTGTGACAATGGTAAAAGTAAAACAGTTGGCCAAGGAAGCGATAGTGGGTTCCAGTCCGCGGAGCATGAATGGCAGAAGAGCTGTCTGGCTTTGGCGGTGCATAGTGAAACACACACACAGCTACTGATAGTAACTCACAGCTCCACTGGTGGAAATCTCAGCTCGATGTGGAACAGCTTTGATTTTTAACGCTAGCTTTGGCCGGGCCAAGACTGCTGCAGCAAGGGGAAGGGTGTACTTTACAGCTTGCACAGCACTGTTGGCACAACTCCCTGACAGAGACTGCCCATAGCAGCACTTCACCTCAAGCCAGAGCTGCAGTTCTTTTTGACATGAGAGTGATGAAACACCGCTCTCCCAAAGAGGTTGTGGAGTCTCCATCACTGGAGATACTCAAAGCCCCACGGGAGCTGGTCCTCAGTAACTTGTTCTAGTTCATTCTGCTCTGAGTGGGGCTTTGGATAAGATCTCCAGATGTCCTGACCAAACCCAGCTCTTCTGGGAGTGACTCTGAGTTCCCTGCTGCCACTGCCTGGTAGTAGAAGCAACTGCACTCTGCCCAGTCCCACAGCCTTGCACCAGAGCATGGTGAGTCAAAATCTAAAGCGGGGCTATAAGAAAGGACAGACTCTCTAGCAGAGTCTGTTGTGATAGGATGAGGGAAAATGGTTTCAAACTAAAAGAAGGGAGATTTAGATGAGATATAAGGAAAAAGGGTCGTATGATAAAGGAGGTGAGGCACTGCACAGGTTGCTCAGAGAGGTGGTGGTGCCCCACCCCTGCAGACACCCAAAGGTCAGGCTAGATGGGGCTCTGGGCACCTGATGGAGCTGTGGATGTCCCTTTCCACTGCAGGGGGGTTGGACCAGATGGCCTTGAAGGGTCCCTTCCAACTCAAAGTATTCTGTGATAATCCAAAGCACCTGCAGTGTTTCAGAGGCCTTTGAGACACTGTCAGACGAAGCGAGGTGCTCACAAAGGCAGGAGAAAGCTGGTTCCCCACAAGCTGAGTCTCTGTTAAACAAATCTAATTCCAAAGCACAAAGCTCTTACAGCTTATCAGTGAAACAGGAGCAAGAATTTAGCACAGTTAATGGTGGTTCTCCAACCCCAGGCAGTTCTCCAACCTTACATGGAGCAGCAGCCTGAAGCAGCCATTTAGCACGGGAAATGTTAACCCGAACAATTAAAGCTTGGTAAAATTATACATATGTGAAAATATTAGCTTATAAAGGAGGCAACCAGGCAGCCAGAGGCCTAGAAGTCTGAAGGAAAGTGAAGACAGCTAGTTGCTGCAGTCCTTGCAGACAGCTGAGAAACTGGAGGTAAACTCTTTCATCATACAGAAAGGAATGGGAGCACTGCCCTCTGGCACAGCATTTTGCTTAACAAGGCAATAGAAGAAAGGAGTCATCAGGTTTAAGGCCAGGAGGGACCATTAGATCATCTGCTGTGACCTCCTCTATAACAAAGGCCACTGCATTCCACATCCCCCATCCAATCCTGCCTGATGAACGCACCCATTCCAGTAACTCATCCCGCCTTGACAGGAAGACACAAGGAAATAAAGAACTTCCCCGCTCCATTCTTGCCGGTACTTAATCTCTGTGTTAAAAGCAGGCACCTCGTTTCAACCCAGCTCTGACTCTTTGCTTCCAGTGGTGCTTGTGGTCTTCTCTGCAGGACCACAAAGCCATGCATAGCCTCTATTTCCTGTAAGTCACACAGAGAAGTGGGACCCATCTCTCTGCTCTGCCTTTCTACTTCCCATCACGGGGACCCAGCAGGTTTAGCTTTATGTCCACTGTGGCTCTCACATCCTTTTCAGCATGCTTCCCAGGACACAGCTCTTCACTCTCTGGGTGTTCCCTGCCCTCTCCCTGTTTGCAGACAAGCAGCAGCAAGCACATTGGTTTTTCCAAAGTGAGCTAAGTTGGCTCCCTGTATATTTGGGCTGATTAAGTAGGGATATACCCAAAGAACACAGATCTGAAGTCACAGTGAGACTGCAGGTTCTAAAGTAAGACTACATCTGTACACCAGAACAGAGTGGAAAAGTGGATGTCACAGCATTGGTACATTTGAGTGTGAATAAAGCAGTAGAATTCACAAGTGTTTGCAGGCTGTCTCAGGCACAAGTGATGGGATTATCCCAAGAGGAAATGAGTGTTAACTTTCTTAAAGTGAAGAAAGTAAACAACAGTAAGAATAATAAAACTGGGGTGTGCAGTCTACAGGAACCGATGTTTTTTTAGTCACATACTAAGTTAACAGAAAAGTTGTCTTTTATCTTAATGTACACCTAAATTAGTATTATTTGAGTGTGGACTTCGGTCTAGGGTGCTCATTGATAGGGATTATTTGGGGAAAGCTTTACTTGGTATTTACTTTAAGGTTGATATTGCTAAATGCTCTTATACCCATGTTTGCAAGATGTGAGCAGGGTCACGTTTAGAGCACGCTGAGATTGTCTGGGATGTGTGCTGCTGTCCTCTGGGGGGAAGCAGTTCCTGCTTTTGGGCACAGGAGAAACCAGTCCATACAGTCGGTCATAAAGCCCCCAGCTGAGCCTGCCACACGCAGAACCACAACACACAACGTGTCTGAAATCTAATGCCCTGCTCAGAACCACCTCCCTCTGTCCGCCCCTTGTAACCACCCTAACTTCTGATGTGCTGAGGATTTATGCATAGGTGCAGCAGAAAAGAAGAACTTCCCTCACGAGCCACAATGCAAATGCATAACAACTCCCCAAGGGGATTCAGGCCCGGGTGTGCTGACATGCTGCTTTTCTTACCTGCCCAAGTTCTCAGTGTCTGGGCTGACCAGGTACATGAGGTTCCTGAGCGTATGCAGTGGGTGCAACAGATCTAAATTGACATGCTACCATGGAGAAGGTGAGAAAAACAGACCATCAGTTATTGGAGAAAACCTGCAGGCACAGTCGATATCTTAAAAGCTATTTAAAGGATCCATACGTGCATTCCCCTACCTGAGAGAAGCAGAGGTGAAGGATATTAGCATTCAGCTTCTTCACTGCTCGTGTGAACCTGTGCCTGCTGAGATTCTCCCCGCAGAACTCACTGTTGAAGGACCACATACACATATATACACAACAAAATGTTGTGGCAATGCACCTACTACACACATCAGTTTCCTCCCTGTTAGCATTTTATCAGCAAACAAGGCTTGCCCAAGCCTCAGTGGTTTCATCAGGACAGGTGATGTGAACCATATGCAAACTCAAAGATCCAATAGAGCCAAACCATTTTGGTTCTCCTTTTAAATCTTGCCTCATTTCCTGTTCCCAACCTTTTTGTCCTGTGAAGACTGAACAACCAAATAATAGCATAAGAAAACCTGCAGAGATCCTACACAACCACCGTGTCCTCACTTTGGCAATCACTGCTTCAGTGGGCATGGTGGTGATGGGCTGACAGCTGGGCTAGATGATCTTAGTGGTATTTTCCAACCTTAATGATTCTGTGATGCTAATTCTGTGATTTTTTAAACACTAGAAGAATCTCAGCAGTATAGCTGAAACCCCTGGAAGACAAAGCAAGCCCACAGCTTCCTCTGAATTACTTCTGTACAAGTCCCATCTGCTCTGTGTAGGCACTAAAAACCTAATGGTGCCTTTCATCACAACACACTCCCAGATATCTGGCAGCCAGCTACGTTCCCCACCAGTGTTTTAATCCAGAGAGAATTACACTGCTGTCATACCATATTATAAGGTCTCGTTCTACATCTCTTAATGCAGTGGAGCTGTTCAGGATGACTAAGAGCTGCTGAATTGAGCTGGTATTTTGTAGAGCACAGTAGGGCCTGATAAAATGAGAAGTGCTATTCACACACTGTCATATTTCACTCCAATTTGAGGATGCTGACTAAGTTGGTTAGAAGGTTGTCCTTCTGAATGGCTGCTCTGTGCTCCCAGGAGGTAGAAAAGGAGGGAGGGAGGATTAACTGCTGTCTAAATTCCTACTGGACCCCCCTGTGAAATTAAATGGCACAAAAAAAAATCTGTGAGCCATCAGGCATTACCATGAAAGCTGTTCCAAGCAATGACTTCATTCACAAACCAAACTGAATTGAGGTTATTCAGCACTGGTAACTGATTCACCTTCTTAGAGGCTTGCATTTACTTGCCTGTTGCAGAGCTTCTTGGGAAGATTTACATCAAGTATGAGAGACAAAGTGTTAACGAGCTGAGTTGCATAGCACAATGCAGCACTGATGGTATGAGCAGGGTTATTTTGTTCCATATCTAAAAGAAATAAAAACAGCACATGAAAGTCTCATCTTATATGAAGCCTCAGTGGGTGTGTTAATGCGTTTCTGAAGTCTCCTCTGGAAATGTCATTTGTCAGTACTGAGAGCTGCCTGAATCCAGCAATCATTTACAGTGAGATCTGTCAGAAATTGGTACAAAATAGTAATTCTTGGAATCCCTCTTAAATCGACAGCATGCAAACCATGTCAAAACTGTGAATAATTAACTTCACCTCTCTATTACTTTGCACTGTGTCCCAATGAGCATTTCCTGCAAAGGAGGCTTACAGTGGACTGCTTCCTATACTGGTGTTTCTTTACTTCTGACTCGGGTTTGCCCAGGAAAGAACCAAAGGGCCGGGCTACTGATCCCCAGTGCCTTCTGCTGGTGCTCAAGGCTGAAAGTTCTATGACTTCTGGAGCATCCCAGATGCCTCACCTGACCTCTCTCCTTACCTGGTCCTTGTGTAGTCTTCTTCTCTTCAACCCAGTTGTAATAAGCTGAGTAGTCTCCGTTATTAGGAAGGGTTATCCAAGGCCCCGTGATGCTGATGCTGGTGTCCCCATTGTGGTCATCACACACCCATCTCCCAGAGAGATATGTGGTTCTCCTGGCTTCTGCAAGCTTGCTCACAGTGCTGGAGGTCATAGCATTGTCGCTCTCAGAAGACACATCTGCAGGGTCTCTGTAGCACCCAAGGAAGAACAGAGCGTTTTTAAGTTCAGTTAGAAAATACAGTCAGCAATGCACTTGGCAGGCACACAATCAGACTTCACAGAGAGCAGAACACTCGTAGAAACAGCCCTGCTGAACTCCTTCATCAACACACTACTCTGCTCTGGGTTTGTTTGTGATCTATTTTAAGAGTGCACGCACAGCTCAGACCCCTCAGTGGGTCTCAGACTCTTATGCTCTGCCCTTCAGCTCTAATGCCTTTGGGAAACACCTCCTCCTCCTCCTCAGCGAGTCACAGCGTTTAGCTCAGACTCACACAACTCGCTCCTGGGTGTTCAAAGCTAGGAAAAGCAAGCCCAAAAGGACAAGCCTCCTGTACCTCATGCTCGTCTTTACTTCTTCAATGGGAAATATGACCGACGTGAGCTCCAGGATGTGCGTCCGGCGCAGGTTTGCCAGGTGCTCGTGCTGGGTTTTCAAGTCGTAGGTTTTTTTCTCGACCAAGTCCCCCAGCTTGCGGTTGTGCCTCTGGATCTTCTCCTTCTTCTCCTGATGCCGCTGAGCCCTGCGATAATGCTTCTGGTTCTCCTCTTTAATTCTCAGAAGCCCCTCTGCATCTGTGAAGGCAGCAGCAGATGTTAGCTTGGAAGAGGAGGTGCTTGCAGTAAGCCTGAGAAAAGCTTTATTAATATTTATAGCAAACGAGATCCACGGCGGCTTAAAACAGAGAACTCTGCCTCACTATTAACGCTCTCCAGCTGCTAAGTGGTACAACTTCTTAATCTTTTCTAAAGAGCTCCAAAGAGACTGACATTGGGATTAATCCCTCCCTATCTTTTACCCAGCTATTTTTGGATTTGGAGCAGAAAAGCCAAGATCTCACAGCTTAATTAAGCTTCTACAGCAATCATCGTGACAGAAATTGCTTGACTCTACATGCTTGCTTGGTGTTGGCCAAACAGGCACGAGCTGCTTGCAGCCAAAAATCAAGAGCAGATAGCATCTCCATTCACAATTTCTGGCACCGCTGCTCCTATTAACGTATGTTATTTGGGCTTTGTGCTCACGTATGTCCTCGTAAAGCTCTTGGATCCCAGTGGCACAGACTTCTCGTTACCACAAAATGGCAAATGTGCTTATGCTTATGGAATGCTGCGACTGCCTGAATTTACTCCGTGCAGCAGGCACACAAAGAGCTGGAAAAAATTCCTGCAAGAGCATCTGCTGATTCTCCTATAAAGTAATTCACTGCAGCAATGCTTTCCATAAACATATGGTGCTGCAGAGGGTGACTTCACTGCCTCTGTCCTTCAAAAGCAGAGGAAAACGTCTCCAAATACATATGGAGAAATGTTAAAGTACCCCAGTTTGAATAAGAGTCCCCTTCTAGTCGCTCAGTGTTGGTTTCTATGGCTGAAGGAAGCAGCATCAGTCATGCTCTCTTACTGCACGCAGCAGAGCACTCACTCTCTTGTAATCAAGAAATGGGATAACTGCCCCTTGCACAGAAGGCAGCAGTAAGCCCTGACGTTGTTCCTCTGATATATTTTGATTGCGAGGCACAGAGGAGACCAGAGGTACAATAAGAATGTTTTGTGGCATCTGCTGTTCAAAGAAGAACTACATTATATATACTATTGAAAAGACAATCAAGAAAACATCCAAGCAGTTCTATCTGCCTCAACGCATGCAGACTGCTAGCTTTCCCAGACAGGGGAGCACAGCAATTGAAGGTTAAGTCTGAAGAATGGGACACAAGACCAGTTCCCATCCTTATGTCAGTGCTCACCCTGACTTTTACCTGCAGAGCTGGGGCAGTCCCTGCTCTGGGAATGGGGAGCAGGAGTGCTGGCAGCCCTCTGAGTGCATCTGTCCCCACAGACACGGGCCAACATGCTCTGAGTGTCAGAGCTTATTTCTGCTCATCCCTCTGATGTGTTGCGCTCCATGATGTGTTTGGGAAGAAGGGCAATCTCATACACGAGAGATGTTAAAACCCAAATCAAAGACAGTGAGAACGGCTTCCCCACCATGCAGGTATGAACAAATAAAGGATGAGAGAAGGAGCAAATGTCTATTTGCTCAATTTTCACATTCATTCTGTGCCTTACCTGAGAGAAGAGAAAGAACCTATTTACATTTTGTAATACGGTCCTTAAGAGTGACCAGGTTGAGCTCCTGATCTGTTGACCACTCACTGCAAGAGTTCCTTTTGGGTCTACTGAGCCAATGGCAGGCTGGGTGGCTAAGAGTTAGGTCAGTTCATGGATTAATCTGATCAAGTTCACTGTGGATCAGGTAAATAGTAAAAGCTGCAGGTTAAGAACATGTAAGTATTAATTTCTGAGAATAACAATGAGGAGGAGGAGCTCCACTCCTTAACTGGCCCCTGAAAACTGCCCTTCTCCATCTTTTTTTTTTAAGAAGCAAAGCAAAGCAAACCAAACACCAGTTTTCGTAGCCACTCCTTGTGTTTTATTCCTAATGTTCCCTCCTGGACTTCCTCCAGTTGATTCTTATCTTTCTTCAATTGCTCAAATTGGGCTCCAGGCTCCCACTGATGCAGCACTGATGCCGAGAACAGGATAATTGCTTCCTTCTTAAATACAAAGCCTACCTTGGTAGAACCCAGAATGAGGTCTGAACCTTTCTGGAGCAGCACTTCATGGTTATTTTTTATTTAATGTGCAATTCCCCAAATTCTGTCCTGTCAAACCTTTTCACCTTTCCCTGCTATGGGGTTGTATGTTTCTCTTTCTTAATGTGCTATTCATGTTTTTCATTTCAGATGATACAATCAACTCATCTGCACGATTCTGAATGTGATCCCATCCTGCACAGAATTCATATCCACCTTGGCTTCCTCCATTCCACTTTCTATGCTATTGAGAAAGCTATTATGGAAAATAGTAAAGAGAACTGGGCCAGGAGCTGTTCCCTGTGGAGCCCTGCCTGTCTCACCTCCTTGGTTTGACAAGTATCACCACTCTCCGAATGCAGTCTTTCTGTCATTACATCCAGACCATATTTATTTGTTTGCTCGTGAGACAGTCCGGGGCAGTGCCCAAAGACAAGGTATGTTGCATCTCCTGCTTCCTCTACTATAGCACCTGACCCCAGAGAAGGGATTGATTCAGCCTGGCCTATTCTTAATTAAAAGCAGGCATTGCTTTTTACTATTTTCTATGTCCCTACAAAGCAGTAAGATTACAAGAAGGTGACTGTGTCATCAGTTTAAGGCTCCCCCTCCATCCACCCTTTGACAACAGATGCTGTTTGCTCTATTCCCTAGGACCTTCTCTCCACCTCAAGTGTTCTCAAGTGCTCCACTGCCCCGTTCCTCAAGCTCCCTACAGTGAGTCTGATAAGGCTGCACAGACATAACCAAAACAATATTTAACTGCCTGATTTCTTTCCTTGCCCTGCAGTCCTCTCACTAGGTAAAATTTAATCTGGTTCAACACCTGATCACGTTTTCCTTGTTAGAAGAAGCAAGAAGGTGATGAATTCACTTTCCTCTTAACTCAGACTCCCCTGTCCTTCATCTTCTTATTATACATTTCTTACTGTGACTATCCATCCTCCCTACTACACCAAAACCATCCTTCACCTCACCGTTTTGGATGTTACTGATGCTAGCCTGTGCCATTCTCTTATAACTATTCTCAGTTACATGACTGTGCTACCACTTCTCATAGGGCTGCTCTTGAGCCTCAAGCCATTACATCACCCCTGATTCAGTCAGTGTGCTTTGGCTCTTGCTTCCCATCTTACCTTGCACATTCTCTTCTGAAAAATGACACTACAGATCTCTCATGTGTAAAATACTGAATGAGTTTCACTACTGAAGCTGCTGAATGTCAGCAACTCGCCAGCTTATGCCGTATTTCTGTGACACTCTAGTGGTTTGGCCTGGTGGTTGGCGACCCTGCACATAGCAGGGGGGTTGAAACTAGATGAGCATTGTGGTCCTCTTCAACCCAGGCCATTCTATGATTCTTTCTATGACAGTCTTGCTCAAACAGGAATTTGGGATTTCGAGACAGGTGTGGGTTAAAACTCACCGGTTACATGAAATCCTTAACAGCTGCAGAGCTGTTTGCTCCTCTTTATCAAGAGGAAGTGATCAGGAACGCTGCACCGAATAAAGCCATCTCTAGGGAGAAAGCCAAATTCATAGGCTGCTAAGCATTTACTTTTTAAGCTGTTGCAAAACGATCTCCATCCAGCTGAATAATGCCTACTGCTTGCTAATTAGCATCCGAGCATGAAAAGGCTGAAATGCACTCACTGCCTTGCCTTGGAAATTCACTGTTTGTATAAACTAGCCCTCCAATTCACACCAATTGATTTTTCACTCCTTAAGACACAGCTTTACACGTTAGAAAAGCACGGGCACTACTCACTTCTTGTCATCTCATCATTCTCTTTGCAAATGGTCTGCTTCAGCTGTTCGATCCTCATCTTGCAAGACATTATTTTCCATCTCTGAAAAAGAACATTCAGCAGCAATAGGGCACAAACCATTTCAAACACACTGACTAATGATTAACAACGAAGCCAGCAGCTTTGGTGCAAAAGGAGCAGGACGTTCTGGATTGGCTCAGACCAACACAAACATTTCCTATACTGTGTTTGGCATAGAAGAATGCCACGAACAAACAGAATGCTTAGTTTAAAGTCAATCAGCATGATAACTTATTGAAGGAATACCTAGCAAGAAATGGAACATACTGACACTCTGCAGAGCCGATTCTGCTTACAACAGGCTTTTTAGGAAAGCAAGGCAATGCCCTCGAGGTAAAATGTAACTTTAAAGAATGTGATCCAGCAATTCAGTGAGCTTAAAAACCATGGGAAGCTTCGAATAACTCACCAGCTGATCAGTTATCTCTTTGCCTTCCATGGCCTTCAAAACACTGGAGGAAAAAGATGAGTGAAAGTTATTTTGACTATCTGGACTACATCTGTCCCCAGCAACAGTTCATCAGAGAGACCTTTCTAAAGGAATCTACTTTCATTTAATGACTGCAACTTACTGTTTTTGGAATTCTCTCTGTTTGGTCTTGAGATGCATCAGCCTTTCTTTCTTGTCTGAAAACCTGGAAGAGATTAAATGCTGTTATCCCAATCCTGCACAACGGTATTGTAAGCTGTCTGAAACAGTAAAAAGACTGAAGCTTGCGGGTGTCTCTAAACCTGAATTCTCTCTCAACCTTTGGAAGTAAATAGCTAAACGTATGGAACTCCTGCAGAATTCTATAGCATCTATCTCCCAGGGATAGCAACAGAACCTCAGTAATGGTTCCATGTAGGAGAGTACTCGCTTAAGGCTTCTAAATGACATCCATGTCCTTCATGTACCAGCAGCAGCAATAAGTTGCACTGTTTTCTACTTATTTCTACCAAGCACTTGTAGGCATCACAAGTTGTATGCTGAGGTGTAGGTCTGAGCCGTGGGAACTGACAGCAACCAATTAGGAGGAAGTATTTTTTAGGGTTGCTGCATTTCCTTCCTCTGGATATGCAACAGCTGTGTTCTGCTGGCCTCCATAGAATCATCAAGGTTGGAAAAGACCTCCAAGATCCCCCCCCCAGCCCACACCCACCATGCCCAGTGCCCACGTCCCTCAGATCCACATCTCCACTGTCCCTGAACACCCTAATAAAAAGTTAAACGTTCCACACCCCACCCACCCACTCCTCTATTTCAGGGACACCCCAGCTTTATTTAGAAAGAAGGACACAGTGAGTGAGCTTGGCTGGGTGGCAGCTGGGACCTCTCCCTGCTCAGGATTGGACCTGAATCTGGATTGGATTTCACATTAAACCTCAAAATGCTTCGTTTCTCTCCTCAGAGTGCCAAAATCTGAAAGCCTGGACTCCAACCATAGCTTTACAATGTATGCAATCACTTTAAAAACATTAAAACAACAGAGCTTCTGGCTGCTGCCCTCACAGCCTGCAGGCCAGAAGTATCCCTTCTCCTTCCAAACCAACGCCAACCCAATGGCAGCTGCTGGTACAGAGGCCTGAGGCCGTGCGTGCACCCAAGGAATGCAGTGCAACCAGAGCCTGGTGGCTCAGCATCCATCAGTCCATCCTTCCCTGTCTCCTTCCGTGTGTCCTCACCATATAAGCTGCACCAGTGTGTGTTTACACGCAGCAGCACACACACCACCAGCACCTCCAACCTCGTGCTAAAGGCAGAAATGCTCAGCCCAGAAACACAGCACTCAGCTCCGGGAGAGCCGAGGAAATTTGGCAGTTCTTGTTTTCCTATGGGCACAGAGTCTGACTCAACGCCATTACCTGAATCACGTCCACCACGTTAGCAACAAGGTGAATGATCTGTCAAGAATTTGGGACTAAAGGAAGTTCTTTGTGAGGAGGAAAGAAGAAAATATTCGTGGAGGGCTGCAAAGATTCCAGCTCACCACGCACTGCAGCAGCTGTGTCAAGCAGCTCCTGCAAACTCCTTCAGCAGGTTTCTCATTGCATCACAGAATGGCCTGGGTTGAAAAGGACCACAATGCTCATCCAGTTCCAACCCCCTGCTATGTGCAGGGTCGCCAACCAGCAGCCCAGGCTGCCCAGAGCCACATCCAGCCTGGCCTTGAATGCCTGCAGGGATGGGGCACCCACAGCCTCCTTGGGCAACCTGTTCCAGTGCGTCACCACCCTCTGAGTGAAAAACTTCCTCCTAAAGCAAACATTTCAATTTCTTTATATTGCCCCATCTTTAATTGCGTTGCTTGGTGTATCCACAAGCCCAACCTCAGCCCACCCCACCATGCCCACATCCCTCAGTGCCACATCTCCACAGCTCTGGAACAGCTCCAGGCACGGTGACCCCACCATTCCCTGGGCAGCTGTGCCAGTGCTGTACCAATCCTCTCCAATAAAACCCCTTTGTTGCAAAAAAGCCACCACTTTTTGCCCAGAGAAATCAGGCAGGCAGGCTCAGACACCACAGTTGTGTTGTCTTTGGTTTTCGTTACCTGCAGAAATACAAAGCAATTCTGAATGCTTGGAAAATATACTCTGAGGATTTCTGCCTATGGCAGAGGGAATAAGCTCCTGTGAGGAAAGAGTCTCCAGGCTGAAATTAGCATCGAGATGCTTTTGTAATGTACAGCACGTTGCTAATGAAAAGAAGAACTTCAGCGATTATTTTACTGCAAGACTTCCGGACTGCTCATCCTTAATTATAGTCCTACTTCAATAATTAATCTTAACAGCTCCTCCGTCGCTCCTCCTCACAGACACAGAGTGTGATTTTCAACCCTACTGCAGCTTTTAGCGCACAGAACAGTCCAATGAAAAGCAATCCTTGCTGTTAGAACATTAAAATATTTCTCTTCATCTGGGAAAAAATGCACAAGAAAATCCATCATTGGATACGACAGAATACTCATTAACTCTCAGAAGAGAGAGGCAACAACACTTCCCTCCAGCCTGGAGAACTCCAGTGTGGGAGGCATGGGTGTCCCTATGCATCCCAAAGCAGTTTCTGACAGCACTCCCAGCAGCTCCCCCAGAACAGCCCTTCTTGTGACCCCATCCAGGTCATAACTCCAGCTAAAATTAGCCCACGTCCCACTTGAAGGCATAAAGTGACCAAACACAGAACGCTGCCAGCAAACACAGCCTGTGCTCAGCCCGTGCCCGCAGCTGTCCCTGCGGGGCTGCAAAGGTCGCTCCCGCCCCGTGCTCACTGCCCAAGGAATGCATGGAAACCCCTCACTGCAATACAGGCTGACTGCCGAGATGAGGGCTGGTTCCTCCTCTCTCCTCCCACTTTAGAAGGAAGTTTTTCACCCAGAGGGTGGTGACGCACTGGAACAGGTTGCCCAAGGAGGTTGTGGATGCCCCATTCCTGGAGGCATTCAAGGCCAGGCTGGATGTGGCTCTGGGCAGCCTGGTCTGGTGGTTGGTGACCCTGCACATAGCAGGGGGTTGGAACTACATGAGCACTATGGTCCTTTTCAAGTGGGCCATTCTATGATTCTATCATTCCCTTACTTCGCTATCAGTCATTCAAACATTAATTATCCAGCACAGATAACGCATTTCAAGCACAGTTTTAAACCATCAGTAATTCCAATAGCTTTGAAAGAACAAGAAATCCAAGCTTTAGGAAGCATTGTCCCCACACCAAACTTTTCTACTGCAATCAACTGTCCTTACGCCATTCATGTGATGTTATTCCCTTTATTTGTGAGTACAAAGCTGCTATGCAGGGCTGTGTTTCAGTTTGGAAAGCTCTGAGCAGCAAGATACCAAACCCAGGGGCTACAGGACAGAAGACTACACTCAGACCAAGGGGAAAAAATGGGGAAAAAACCTATATGTTATACCTGCAAACAAGAAAAGCAGCTTAAACACACAGAGCTAAATAGGATGGTTAAAGGACCTTAGGAAGATGCAGTGAGAGCAGTCAGGTAGAAGAGCTGACCCTACCTCATATGAGAGGCAGGAGGAAGATGAGGGTTTTTTAAGACAAGCTGTTGTTGCTTCTGGTACTTTGGCCAGGACTGCACCTATACAGTTTTGTTTTTCCAATGGGCTAAGGAACTCCTTACGTCTTGGTTAATGCAGGATGATTAAGGCTTTGCTATGGTGAAGCCTGAAGGTTAGCCAAAATCTTCAGGCTGCACAAGGGCGGCAAAAACAACTTGCTTTATATTCCAAATTCCCAAAACAAGATTTCTACAGAAACTGCAGGTAACCTCGGGCAGCCTCACACAGACATACAGTTTTCCATCAACTTCAGAGAGCGCAGTTTGTGGTTCCAGGTCACACAAAAACAAAGAAACCCCAACAAGTTGCAGTCCACAGTTGGAATGTTGCAGGCTGACACCTTTATGCCTGCACCCATTGGCTGCAATGCAACTTGGCAAGGCTTAAGGGTCCACTCATGTGGATACAGATTGAGGCATGAGTATTATGTATTTAGGCTATGCTTAAGAATCTCATGTTTGTTTAAAGGTAAGACTGACACATCGTTTATCCAATCGTACAGACTCTGCCAGCAAACAGCCATAGAAAAAGTTTATGGCAGGAAAATGCCCGCTGCCATAAAGAGCTGCTTGGGTCAGCTGCAGAGAGCCAAGGGAGGCAGCAAGGCACTGCTATTCTGACATTTGGCAGACAGATGTGAAGGGCGTTGGGTGTGAGGACCTTCCACGCAACGCACCACTTACCACCCTTCCCGAAATAGCTCAAGAAATCACTCGCAGCAGCTGCTAACGATACAAACCACCGCCTGTAAACAGGGCCCCATCCACCGGGCACCTCCAGGGACGGGGCATCCCCCGCCCCGAGTAGCAACGCAGGGCCTCCCCTCCCTCACAGGGCTGAACGCCGCCCCAGTCCCGGAGCCGCGTCCCGCCGCCCACTCCCCCCGCTACCTCTCGGAGTCGCGGCCGTCGAAGAAGACGAAGTCCCCGCCCTGCACGCACTTGGCGCAGGTGAGGCGGCGGCGGGTGGTGTTGCAAAGCGGGCAGCGCTCCACCGCCACGTACAGCCCCTCGGCGTCCTCCTCGGCGCCTCGCAGAGCCCCAGGCCCGGCACCGATGCCGCCCCCGCCCTGCCCGCCTGGCTGCGGCCGGCAGCCGCTGGGAGACGCCATGATGGGTTCGGCGCGCCGCCGGTCACGTGGGACTTTGTTGTCGGCCCGGGGCATTGTGGGGAGCGGCGCTGAGGCGGCGGGGCGGGCTGCGCTCCTCACGGGGAGCGGGAGGCGGCTGTGGGAGCTCACAAGTCAGGGCTTAGTGCTGTTCTTCCACAAACCAACGCACCAGTTAAACAAGTATCAGGATCACAAAATCATGGAGTTGGAGTTAGAAGGGACCTTTATAAGCCATCTGGTCCGACCGCCCTGCAATGCACAGGGACACCCCACAGCTCCATCAGCACTCAGAGCCCATCGCCTATCCTCAGGTGTCTGCAGGGACATCACGGCCTCTGTGGGCACCCTGTGCCTCACCACCCTTATTCTTAACAGCTTTCCCCTCATACCCAGCCTAAATCTCCCCTCTTTCAGTCTGAAACCATCTCAAACTGGAAGAGAACCACGATAACTTGTTTCTAAGACAAGTTACCATAGCAAACATGAGGTTATCAGCAGCTCTGAGAAGACACAGAGCCCATTTCTTATCTCCAAGCTCTTTCCACACTTCTAAAAGAGCACTGATTTTACTGGTGAAATTATGCAGCCAGCTCTTAATGAAAAAGCAGTTTTCTTCCTCGAAGGCGGCTCATCTCAGATAAGCCATCTCCAAACACCAATAAGAACAGGTTGTTGCTTTTCACTTGCAAGGATTCTGGTAAATCAAGCTTATCAGCTTTTACAGCCACAGTGCAAATAGAAGTTCAGCCCACAGCAGTGGAAAGTCTGCAGTGTTGGAAAACAAACAGAAAAGTCAGTCTCTGTTTAGAATAGATTTGAGTGTGGAAATCCACAGTTTGCTTGTGACAAAGAAGCTGATAAGTCAGTTAAGACCAGTTTATCATAAGGAAGTGCATGAAGTTTTCCAAGCTTTTTGTTCCAGAGGAGCAACGTTATAAAAGTACTTGGGAGAGATTGCACACACACTGAAGTCACTGCCTCTCCAAGTCAGAAATAAACTGGTGGCAGCAAGGCATGACCATTACTCTGTCCTGCATTAAACCACTGCCAACATTGTATGTTTCTACTGAGGACAGGCAGCTTTTAGCTTGGGTTACACTTAAATCATCAAACAGCAACCTCTAGCGGTTCAGGGAACTTCCTGACAGATCTGTCCCATCTTCAGCAGGAGACAAGGGGAGGAGATGAGGCCCAGCAGCACCAAAATTCTGTTTTGGGAAAAGAAAAAGCACTCTCGCTTCCAGGGAATCATAGCAGAGACCAGAACAGTAAAGGGATCATCTCTGCACTCTTCCTACTCATGTCACCTGAGAGAGACACCTCTAGCAAAGAAGGCCTTGGCTTGAGGAAAGTGGAACAGCCCCACAGCTTCAGCTACAAAATCACCAAATGCTTTCATGCAGTGCCATTATCTAGTTAAATAACTCAGATAATTAAGCCCTGAGCATCCAGGACTTTTTGTGTTTTCCTCAAGTCCACTTTAAAGGCTGTTCCTAATCCATCATCATCATCTGATCAGACTTAAATTATGCAAGCAGGCACCATTTTGTTAAAACCCATGCCATAACAAATTAATCAATTTGCTTAGCTAGTCCCTTCCTAGATGTGTTTCAGCACTGCCCTTGAATATCTTCTCTGCTAAGGGAACACCAGCACTGTTACACAACAGTTGATCCAACCTGTGTGATCAGAGGGAGTCAGCTGTCCTCTGCAGTCACTGCCTTCAAAACACTGAAATAAAAAGTCATGCTGAATTTTGTAAGCTGTAATATAGGAAAAAAAAGTGTTTTGAATTTGAATGAGTGAACATGAAAATACAACACTGCAGGAGCTGGGTTGCCTATACTTCAAGCTGAGGGTTTTGAGGAAGCTAATTTGAAGTGCAGTGTCAACTTGCCTGCTCAATAGGGAAAAGACAGAAGGTTTCAATTACAAACTAAATGCAACCTTATTATGCATACTATTAAAAGTACATTTGTTTGGTAAGTTTCTCTGCCTGACAGAAGTTGTCAGAACTGAAGTGAATTATGGACAGCAAATCTGCAAGCAAAAAAACATTTCACAAACCGTAGGAAGGGATCAGCGTTTATAGCATTCACAGTAACATCATTTTCATTGCCCACATCTGTACATTTGGGTCCAGGAGCAGCCTTGGCTTCTCTTCCATGCCCAGCAATACAAACCCATACATCATTCCAATCTACTTTACAGGCTATGTTATGATGCTTTCTTGAAACCTCTAAGAATGGGATAGATGTTCTCAAATGCCTCATAGATCTCAGAACGCTCTTTCGCTCCTGTAAAGACATTTGAGGGGGAAAAAAAGAATCAGAGTATTCAGAATAACTAAATGTACTTCAAACCTAACAATGAGATTGCAAACAGTGAAGAGCAAGAGTTTAAAAGCGAATTTAAACTAACATTTGATAAAACTGAAGGCAGAATTTCCACCCTGTTACTTCTGCCACCTCACAAACAACAATTTCTAGCTTGCTTTTCTTTAAGACTGGACTAGTTTTGGTTAAGCTGAGGCTTAAGGTTCTTCCTGAAAGTGTCATACATTAGCTTTGAAGTACCGCAACTGCAAAGAATCATGGTTTTATCTGCTTAAGCATAACAGCTCTGCCTCTTGATAAGAGGCAAGACGGAAACGAGAAATGGAGAGATTTAACCCTATAGTGGAAATTCATCCACAGTTAGAGAGCTCCGCTCCTCCAATTCCTAGATGTTTTTGTATCCTTTACACTTTGTTAGGTCTTGAGTTTGCCAAGCCATCTGGAACAGGCTCTTTCTTCTCCACCCTTTCCTCTAATAATCCTAAGTACACACGTTGTCAGTGAAGTGTTTTAAGAAGTTTGCTTCCTGTCCAATTCTAAATTGCTTCTCCTGGTACTCATATTTAAGCAACTGAGTAGCACTGGCACTTCAGGCTCCTGGTGGGATTCAGTGCACTGACACAAAGCATTATGCTTTGAATAAAGATACTCAAGTTTAATGACATGGAAATTTGAGACACTACACGAAGCAATATGAGGTTCTAGTGCAACAATATCAATACTGTTATCTGCAGAAAACACAGATAAGCAGCAGTAGGCATGAAAAAGACTGCTAAGTGGCTTCACTGCAGCAAGATATTACTTCAGCATGCTCAATTTAAACACTTCCTCAGAAGGTGTAGTAGCTCTCAATTACAGATAATACGAGAGGAGACCACTTACCAGTCAGAACAACTTTTCCAGACACAAAGATAAGCAACACTATCCTTGGTTTGACCATCCTATAAATAAGGCCAGGAAATAGTTCAGGTTCATAGCTGTTTAAAAGCAAGCAGGTAAAATTAGTGAAATGCAAGTGCTGTTCCACTGTTGTATGATGAAATGCTCTATAACTATACTAGCAGGAAGCTAAACCCACAGATTATAGCTAGCTACCCAGAAAAAGACAGGTCAAAGTCTAGATATCTTGAATAGAAATGTGGTAAATCCCAGTGGAGCTGGTAGGAGTGCTCTGTGCTTACTGTTAAAGACTTTTGAATCCCATTTTCCATAGGTTCAAGTGGCTTAAGAGTTGCCTCAATTAAACCTGAATTATTTAATCAAGTGTATTTTTTCCTGTTGACGTGATCTGCAGTCTCCCACTAAGCTTTAGCATTGGACTTGGCAATAACAGGAAACAAAACTCTGGTCATTAGCTGCTCTCAGAGCATCCTACAAGGAGAAAGCAGCAAACAGCACAGGGAGGGAAGTTCAGATGGGCCCATCACTGTTGTACTGTTGTAGGCTTTTCTGCCAGCAACTGTGTCATTGCTGTAATTAAGCAGAGGGTCATTTTGGCCTGAGCCCCACTCAGAACAGGAGGTAGTGCAGAAAATGTGCCTTGCTATCCATACTGTAACTCATGGCATCTACAGCCACTTCTTGCCTGCTGAACCAGTCCTGGTGAGCCAAAGATATGCTTGATATTCAGTACTCAGTTAATTATTATGTTAAATTGCCAGGCTTCAGAATTTGAGCCTCTTTACAGCTTACAAAGAATGCTCCAAGCTCCATGGGGCCATAACTCTCTCTCTCTCCCACATACCTGCTGAACTGCTGGTGGGTGAGAACCAGCCCTTCCAGTCGGATGGGGAACCTCACGTCACAGCTCCCCACCATGTTCTGGATCTTGAAGTCCAGAAACTTGGCAGGGAACCCCAGCTTCTGCACCACACGCGCATACTTCCTTGCTGCGAGCCGTGACTGCTCTTCACTGAGGGAAGAGCAGAAGGGGGAAGCAGCCTTGAGGGCTTTCATCTGCACTGAGGCTGGAATTCAGCGTAGAGCCACCACCATGCTACTCTGTGCTGCTGCTCGAAATAGTAAGCTCTTATCCCCAGCACCACTTCAGCGAGCTAAAAAGAACAGTGTGCTTTGGTGCTCATTTTCCTATGGTTTATATGAGCACATTACATCACCGAGGATTTCCACTGTTTAAGTAATGCCTTGCAGCATTATCTCATCCCTTCAATTAGGGCTGATCCAAGAGGGAGACCACAGATATCAGTGCTGTCATCCAGCTAGTTGGGGGCTGGAGAAGAGGTTTCCTGAGCTGTGAGTCAATGCATCAGAATAATATATTGAGGCAGCTGCTGAACTTGAGAGCAGGGCCTTCAGAGTACAGAAATCATCTTTGCTTTTCTCCAGCTCCCAGTTTCTCTACAGGCATATGTGTTGACTAGTGAGCAGACACCAAAGCAACTCGACAGACACAAGTTACGTCTCAACTCACTTTAAAGTCAGTGAGAAATGCAAATAACCCCTTAACAACTCCTGGGCATTTTAGCAGCTTTTCTGCTAATATCTACTCGGCTCAACCGATATTCAGGGGCAGAAGCACGCAGTTCAGTAATTGCAGAACTCCTGTCACAAAGAAAACTAGACATTTTCAAGACTGGTGCTTCATTTCCTTGCAGTTGATAGCAAACCCTTTGCTAGGTAATTTAAACAAGGCTGAGTTGAGGAAGTGTGGGTGCAGCTGAAAGACCTTAGAGGAGACCAAAGAAAGAAGTACCTTTTTGCTCCTGTGCAGACCATTTTCCCTGAGCTGAAGATAAGGGCCGTTGTTCGTGGTTCCCTGATCCTCATGATCACAGCAGCAAACCTCTAGAAATTCAAAGGGAAGCCTCAGAGTCGAGCTGATAGAATCATAGAACCACAAAGGTTGGAAAAGACCACTAAGATCACCAAGTCCAACCCCAGCCCACCATGCCCGCTAAGCCACGTCCCTCAGTGCCACATCTACCCTTTCTCAGTACCATGCCTGTTCATTCTTTCAGGAATTATCACTACCACAGAGCTCAGCACCTTATGCAGTTACTTTGCAAAAGGATTTATTTACCACCCTGAAATTATGATACTTCCCCTCCACCCATGACTTGGGCATTTAGGACAACTAAACCTAGGTTTTGTTGAGTCTGGAGTCACCTACGGGAACCCAACCTATTCCCAGTCCATTTCTACAGCACAGAGATGCACAATACCACTCCAACCCAAGCAATTCTTCTTTTAGCAAAGAGCTTTTGGACATATCTTTCTTTTCCCCAGTGAGGGCTGTGGGTCAAGACAGTGCTGTTAGAAAAGGGATGAAGCTCAGGGTGCATTTATATAGTGGAGTCCAGCAGCACTGAGAGATGGGAATAGGAATAAAGCTCAGCCCTCAGGATTCACCTTTGGGTTATACTCTGCATTTCTGGCGTGCAGAGCTATGTTCTTCAGATCTAGCTTACAAGCCAGGTTTACAGTCGACACAATATTCCTGGAGAATGAGAAAGATTTGTCAGATTGCAGAAAGAAGCTGTTACAGAGCAAAACCCCAACATTATTAGCCAATGTGGAGTCACAGCCCTGTTAACAGTTGCCATCATTTAATTTACTGCCCACCTCTTTCCCGCTTTAGCACTAAGCTATTTTTTGCCAAACTTTAGCCATTCAATACCAAAACTAGTTTCTCAGAAGAGGAAATATAACCAGATACAAAATTATTAGTCCCAACATGCTACGTTTATTTGTCTTCCAGTAACTACATCACTGAAGTGCTTTTACAGCTTTGAGTTGCACCATTGCTGAGTGCTTACAGACTTCCTAGAGATCTCCTAAGGAAGGAGTACATTTGTCTTTACTGGTGTAAGTTCCTCTTTACTCTCTCTAGCCTGTAACAGAGATTAGTCAGTGATGGTGGTACTGTGAAGTGAAGATGGTACTGCTCTTCTTATACTATGCAATATCAACTTACTGTAACTGAGGAACTATGCCAGAGCTCTCTGATGCAGGTGTCACTGGGGTCATAGGAGTCATTGGTGTCAGGGGAGGACACACACCAGGTTCACCTGGGCTTGGCTGGGTTGCACCTGGGTACAACGAGCTGCTTTCCTCCATGAAGATTCCACTGCCCTCATTTCTCGGTACTGATCCATCCAGCCCTTCTTGCATTTCATGACCACCTTCAGATGGATTTTGTTCTTTGTTATCTTGGGTAATATCTGGAAGAAAGCTGAGGTCCACAGAGAAGTCTGCAGGAAGCTCTTTGGGCTGATTAAATTGAGAACCAAACGATACATCTTCAGGTACTTGAATTGGAAGGTCCACGTCATAGGGGCTCATAGGATTAAACAGCTGGGGACTGGCTGAGAGGTCATCCTTGAACTAAGAAAAAGCATCAATAAGGATCTTGTATTAAAACATTGACTTCAACTGGGAGACTATGTTAGGTTCTCTCTCTATTCAGTAAGGAGCTTTCCATCATTTTCCCCTCAGGTATTATAGCAAAGAAGAGCCTTAAGATATGAAAACATCGTTTGCTTGGCTGTTAGCATGTAGAACCTAAATAACTTTGCCTGGTGGAGACGCACATTTCCCCACCACACCCCAAAGGCAGCTCAGAGCACTCTGGTGATGCCTCAAATGGAGAAATACTGTATTCCTTCAGCAGCGATTGGAGGGACGGTGTTGACACTTCGCCTTTGCCATACCTCCATTCTGCACATAATAGCTAACATAATTGCTCATGAGTTCTTCCAAGGAGGACCACTAGCTGGCTTTTGCTCTCACTCTGTACGCTCCCTTTTCCTCTTGCTGCTGCCGGTGGACGGTGTCAGTGTTGTGTTGGATTTGTGCAATAGAGGGCAGCAGTTCACAGACTCGTGAGCAAATTAAGCATTCAGCTGCTGGAGGTTACCAGACTAACTCAAGCCAGAGGCAGCCAGAGGCAGCCAAAGCCAGCATCCTTCCCCAGATCAAGCGATTAAGGGCACACTACGTATCCGCAGGCAAATGCTTGCATACTAATGCCTTCCTTTATCAGCATCATTTAAAAAAGGAATTAGAAGTATTTAAAAGGCATTGTGTTATTGAGAAGGCAAGAAGGGAAGAATTTATCCCCTTAGTCATTAGGGCACAAGCCTGAAATTAGAGGAGAGCTTCTTTAAAAAGGTGACTTCACCTGCTGCAGCAGGTGGCAGCTTGGGCTGTCTGTACGAGGGGTCTGTGTTCATTTAGGCAATTCTAGCACTGAGAGCCTGAAGGGCTTGAAAACCCAAGCACAGATCAGAACAGGAAACTTCACGCAAGGCGGAGGCCCTTCAGTTGGCAGTGACTGCCCGAGCTCTGCAGGGAAAATGGTTTCCAGATTGATGTGTTCAGCCCTGAGCCAGTGCTGCTCTGTGCTCAGCAGCTCACTCAGCAGCTGTGTGCTCTGCACCCAGTTACTCTGCAGGATGCCCGCCTGGAGAAAACATTCACAGCTTGTGAAACTCTTCCTGAGTGAGCAATCACAGAGGGCTCTTGGTGTAAATAGATACAAGGAGGTCTAGCTCTGAAGTAGGTTCAGAAGCAGTCCTAGAACTGGCTTCTAGATGCAGAGCCCCAGGTGAGATCATCAGGGAGGAGTGCAGCTGGAGGAGACCTCAGCCCCCTCTTTGCAGAACAGGACCCAAGAGCACTCAGAATTCACCAGGCTGATGCACATCATAAGGCACTCAAGTCAAATGCAAGTATTTTAGAGCAGTAAACAGTTACTTAGAAATAACAATGTATTTTAATATATTCCTTCCCTTGTTCCTAGGGAAAAAAATGTCTCTGCAAGACCTACAAGAGACCAAGCAGCAGCTCTACAGGAATTGACTACAGATTAAAACTCAGCTCTACAGGACTTGGCTAAGAAAGTCATAATGCATGTAAGTCATAATGAGCCATAATGTGCAGAAGATGGTACAAATAAAAGCCTTGTCACTGCAAGCCTACAGGACTATTCACACATAGCAAAGGGTATCAGAGAATGTGAGAAATAATGGTCAAAAAACAGATGTAAAGCAAACAGTTCATGGTATAGCTTAAAGAAAGAAGCTAATGGATGTGTGGTCAATGGGACTGGAAGCATCAGCTGGAAAAGATATAATCTAAAAGGAACAAAGTAAACTGCTCAAGATAGAGAAAGAAAGCTAATCTTCCATGCAACTGTTCTGGGAAAAGCCTTTATAGGGTTAAATGCTGGGGAAGATGATCTTCATGTTAGACAGATGCTCAGAGGCTGTAGAAGGGGCACAAAACCATGTTTGCCTTGGGCTGGCTGCCAAGGGTTATTGCTATAGACTCCAGGTTAATTAACTTCACTGAAGGCCCCATCAGCTGCATAGCTTTGGACATTTCCTAGCAGCTCCAGAAAGGAGACTGCAGACTGGTCCTGTGTGAGATCATTACATTTGAGGCAGCGTGAGGGAGAAAGAGCCCTTTTACTTCTGCTGCAGTAGTTTGTGCAGCCCAGGTACGTGTAAATCAAATGCTTTTAGCATCAGACCTGACTTTTTTTTGTTAATAGTATCCTAAATACCTGCTACTATCAAGTATCTCAACAGGTCTGAAATAGAAAACTCTATTTCATCCGTAAAACCCAAGTTATACCTCCCCACGTTATACACCTTATGGGGCTACACTCAGGGGGCTTTGCTGACTGCCACCAGGAGGCCTCTGAATTTAAGCAACGTGGGTAAAACTTAATTTCTAACCTGAAAATGGTAAAAAGGAGAAGAACGTGCATCTGTGGGAGCCACGGACACACAGCTCAGCTAGAAGTACAGCAGGGAGACCCCTGTTATTGCTGCAGCTACTGCAACATCAGGAAGCCACCTGAAGCCAGGAGAGCCATTTTAAACAGGGAGGAAAAGATTTTTACACACATTTACCAGCCAGCATGAGGAGATTGAGCCTCCTTGCACATAGGCTGCTCCATAGGAAAGGTGTAAGTGTAGCAGCACTTATTCCACAGGAGATGAGAGCAACCTGGTGCCAGAAGGGTGTGGACTCCTCTGTGCTCCCAGCAGCTCTTGGCTGAAGAAACCCTCCATGTCCCCCATGCAAGTAAATCACGTAGGAAAAGCATGAAAAAACCCAGGGGAAAAAGAAAATAATTTGAAAATTATAAGGAAAGCAGGACTTGCTGCTCTATAATTTGAATATATGCAGGAGGGCCAAACCAGCGCAGCGTTGGTGGTATAGTGGTGAGCATAGCTGCCTTCCAAGCAGTTGACCCGGGTTCGATTCCCGGCCAACGCAACTCCCGTTTTTTCTCCCCCCGCAGGTACCTGCGTGCCGCAGTGCTCCAGGTACCGCTCCAGTGGCGAGATGTCCTCCATGGCGTGCAAAACCTACTGCCGCCCGCCGCTCACAGCTTTACACCGTGGGGCAGCCCTGGAGCAGGTGCAGCTCATCCAGGCACAGCTGGTGATGAACAGCAAGGGGAGTTGCGATCTCCATTGTTGTTTTTACCCTTTGCAAGCAGCCTAGTGAGTAACTTTCACTCTGGGGACGTGCTGGAGGAATTGGGGTTCTGCCTGGTGCTCCTCATCAGGATACAGGCACAGCCTGAGCCTCTCATAGGGCTGTAGATGAGCAGGGAACCAGAACTGAGAAGACAGAGCATGCAAACATAAAGCCTCACCTTTTGCTGCAGCTTTTTAGTGAGCAAGTGCAGCAGGCCCTTAGCTTCTCCCACCTGCTTCATCAGGTGTAATAGGGTACAGCTGGTCCTGCAGCACCTCACTGTCAGGGCAGCCTCAGCCCACGTAGAAGGGCTTCAGGTGGTGCTGTCGGGCTCTTCTCACTGCCCCAAGGCAATGAAGGATGAGGTTTGCATCCTATGGCTGCAGAGCAGAGTGTCTGTGTCTGATGAGCATCCTCTCCTCCTTGGTGCAACCTGCTGGGCTGGTTCTATGGCATTTTTGGGACTGGTCTTTCCCTGATGGTTTGCAGATGCCGAATTCTTCTCACCCCAACTCCAATGATTCTGTGACTATGAAATTCAGCCTCGAGTGAGTTGATGTGCGTTACGCATGAGACAGAGCAAGGAGGGGACTCTGAGGTTGTACTTGGATTACAGGGGATGGTAAAGCTGGCTTGTACCAGTTCATGATGGCTAAAACTGCAGTTTCCCCTTAGGGCTCCCTGGTGGTTGCAGATAGCACTGCAGGATCGTGTTGCCCTCCCAGCACATGAATGCTCAAATTGTGCTCAAACTGGGAACTGGGAGTGTTGTGGTGGCTGTGGTGTTCCTCTGGTGGTAACACAGCTGTGCTACTAATTCTCTCATCAGTCTAATGCTGTGATACTTGGCTAGCCCCAGCAGTGATAAGAGATGAGAGGAGTTCATTTTTTGAAGATCAATTCAGTATCGTTATTGTACAGTCATAGAATATCCCAAATGGGAAGGGGCTGCCCATAAGGAACATGGAGTCCAACTCCTGGCTCCACACAGCACCACCCAAAATCAGCCCAATTCCTCCTTGGATAAATAGCTGGAGAAGACAGCTCTGCAGAGCTGCTACTAACAGCACTGTATCTGTCTCTTAAATGTTTCCATTGCACACATTGCTCCATTATCTGGATGCCACGATCTGGTTATGGGGTGGTATTACTCACAGGAGATTTCCAAAAATCTGGAAGGGGCATGGAGCAAGTCAGTAAGGAGGCTCTACCTGTTCTACTCATTAATGCTCTCATCAGTCACCTATTCTAGCACCCCTTAAATGCCTTGCTGCTTGCTCTGAAGGTAGTTAATCTGGCTGGGCTTTATCTTACCTTTGTCTGGAACCACTTTGGGAATGAAAAGCCCATGGCTGGCAGCATTCTGCTTTCTGCTCACCTGGGCTTCCTGCTAAGCTTTTGTAGCTGCAGTTGTCTCTGAAGAGCAATGTCTCAGGTGCAGCTTGTATCTGCTGGTGCCCTCACTGCCTGCAGCATCAAAGCTGCGCTTCTGAGGAAGATAAAGAAGCAGCTGAGAGCAGGAGCACCTTCCAAGAAAAGCCATTTATTAAGCACAAGTTTTCTTCCACTGCAACATCTTCCAATTGCCCCACTGCTCTCCATGTTGGTACCAGCAGCAGGACTGGGCTTGTTGTGAAGGGGAGAGTAGATGTTAGATTTATTTCAGGGAAAGAGAGAAAGCACCATGAGTAATGGTGAGTAATTTGACATTTAATTGTGAGTAATTAAAGTGTGTCATCATTGGGCTGCGACGGTGTAAAGAGGAACGGAATCAGATCCACTGAATTTGACATTTAGTGGCTTGCTCTGTGTCAGCTGGGAGTGACCCTCTTACAGGAGTGCAGTCACAAGGACTAGAAGTTGGGGCAGAGTCTGGTTTAATTTTATGGGATCACTGGATGATGGGAAGAATGGCTGTAAATGTATCACCCGGTGCTGTCTATCCATCCCTGCATCAGCCCAGTGGTGAGGCCTCTGCCTTGTCCCAGGCAGCCTGGGGTTCTCTCCTTCATAGACTCATGGAATTGTTTGGGTTGGAAGGGGCCCTTCAAGGCCATCTAGTCCAAATCCTCCACAATGAAAAGGAACACCTACATCTTCATCAGGTGCTCAGAGGCCCATCCAGCCTGATCTTGAATGTCTCCATGGACAAGGAATCCACCACCTCTCAGGCAACCTGTGCCAGTGCCTCACTACCCTTATCATAAAAAACGTTTTACTTATATCCCTTATTCCACTGCCAGTGGCAGGAGATTGGGCTCTCTGCAAGCACAGATTTGCTTTCAGCATTTCTGCAGATCTCCCATATTCCCCGGTAGGGACTGACGTGAGGTCAGCACTAGCTATGTGTTTGCTTCTGGGCCCAGGGAAGAAAACCCCTTCTGCCAAAGGGAAGAGGGATGAACTGGCTGGAAAAGAGCCATTCTTCTGCAGAACGCTGTCTGCAATGAAAGCCCTGCCTGCTCCCATGTCAGAGAGTTGCTGAGAACCGAACCCAGAAAGGATTGCCAAACTCTCCACAGAGGAAGTGACATCAGAAAAAGCCATCTGTCTCAGCTGAGGGACTGAATGGTGACTTTAAAACCATACAGTTAACTTCACTTAATTGTCCTATTTGCCTAAAGCAAGTGATTAAACGAGGGTGTTCTATATGTTATTTGCATAGAAATCCACTTCTTCCTGCCCAGCCATGCTCTGAAGGATTCACACTTGGACTGCAGAGTGGAGGAAGAGAGCACTTTGCTCTATTTTTATTTCCTACGCTGCCTTGAAAATGGCTAGAAAAGGCAAATGGGAGCTTTAAACATTGGCTGACACCTTAATTGCTACCTAGCAATTAATGGCTACAGGCTTTCTTGGGCAGCTCACACACGGATATATCAGACACCTGGTTGCAGAAGAGCTTTTTGTTAAGTCATCTCCCTAAATGTTGTGCCAAATGCTCTGTCTAGATTGAACTGCATTTAAATGAGGTGAGCGTGCAATGGATCATCTGACTGCTGATGCTTCCCTCCAAGTTTTGTGACAAATGGCTCTAATGTAAGCATTGTGTCTCAAGCCCTGAACTCACTGCTCCAATTAAATACTGATCCTTTAAGCCCTATCTGGAGAAATAATATAGTAACAGCAGTCATGCGTGTTTGCACAGAAAAGCAGAGGTGTGCATGTAGCAGGTGCTACCAGAGCTCTATGAATTTAGTTTGCAGGGGTCACAGCAGCACTGAGGGCTTCAACAATGGGGCTGGGATCCGTGGGATCTTTGGTGCAAGCTCTGCAGGAATTAGAGCACAACCTGCCTTCACTGTATGCTGAAATCCCCATAAAACAGTGTTGTCTGGCTGCTCAGCAAGATGCAGTGGCTGACATGGAAAGAGTCCTCGGGGCGTGCAGCTCAGCAATTAGTCAGTCCTCGTTACCACTTCCTCTGATTAGCAGCAAGCAAATCAGCATGCTTGAGACAACAAGGACCTCGGGAGGAACCAGACTTCCCCAAACCACTGCCAGATGTCAGCAGACGCTCCGACCCTCCCGCCTTGACCTTTTTGGGCCTCAGTGCTCATAATTAGCTGTTAACATAGACGTGTTTCCGTTGCTCTGCCCCTTCTGCTGCAGCCTGCCCAGAAACATCGTTAGCTCAGCTGTAATGAAGCCATACACGTGTGGCTCTGCAGTGCTGCAGAGCATTGCATCTCCATCTCTGTTCCACCTAAGCAGGAACCCAGCTGGAATCATGCGGGATGCAGCCTCGCTCCCATTTGGGTCCTCCTCTTTCCCACGTGCTATCTTTGATCATAGAATCATTTGAGTTGGAAGGGACCTTTAAAGACCATCTGGTCCAACTCCTCTGCCAGAGTCCTGTCCAGCCTGACCTTGAATATCTCTGGGGCAGAGCACCCACCACCTCTCTGGGCAACCCGCACCGCTGCCTCACTACCCTTATTGTGAAAAACCTTTTCCAGTCTAACTCTACCCTCTTTATTTTGAAGCCATTTCCCATTGTCCTATCCCAGCAGACCCTGCTAAAGAGTCTGTCCCCTTTCTTACAGCCCCACTTTAGATACCTAAAGGCTGCTCTCAGGTCTCCCCAGAGCCTTCCCTCCTCCAGGCTGCACAGCCCCAGCTCTCAGCCTGTCCTCGTAGGGAGGTGTTCCATCCCTGGGATCATTTTTGTGGCCCTCCTCATTTTTTCTTCAGTCCTCTTATCTGCGGCTTGACAGAAATAATTAAATGCTTTAATTACTTTGGCCTCCCTTCAGTGGGCATTTGCCCAAGCCAGTAATACAAGAGCAGCTCTGCTGATATCTGTTTGTGCTCAGAACATTTGACAGGGCTCAGGTAGAGCTCAACAACGTTTCTGAGAATATTAGGAACCCAGATGGGCATGTGTTGGGGATGGTCTGAAGCTGGATGCTGTATTACCCCAAATCATACCAGATCCGTTGGGTTTTGTGTATTAGCATTAAGGTGTGCTTACATTTATCCCCAGCTATATTTACAGTCCTCTTTCTTCCAGCATGTGTGATGCTGATGTCTCAAATAAATGGCGTGGGACAGCTCTTGTGCATCTGTGTCCCTTTGCTTCTGCTGCATTTCAGGTGAGTGAATAGTTCCGTGCTTTAGGAAGAGCAGAACTTTTCTGTTGCTAACACAGGATTTATTATTTTGTATCTATTTCTAAAGGAAAATATTTCTTAGGTACTGATGAAGAGTAAGAATTTAAAAAGCCATGATAGATCAATGTGGAACAGCATAAATAATTACTGCAAAATCTGGATGATCAGTGAAAGAAAATATGTGAGCCATTTCTGGAACACGAGGTGTTTTGCAGCAGTAGAGGTATTCTCTGTAACATTTCTTCACGTGCTCTGCTTAATGATAACCAGCTCTTAAAAGTCCATCTTCTGCTACTATGCTACCGAGAAAGAGTCAGAAAGAGGAGGAATACTTTAAATTCCCTTTGAAGCAGCATTCCCGATGTTAATTCAAAGGTTAATCTTGTGTTGTTTGGAAAGCTGCTTTTCTGCCCAGCCTCCCTGTGATCCTTTTAGCTATATCTGATAACGAAGGCTTGAAAACTCCAGATTAGAAATTAAATTCCACCTCCGTGGCCCAGCCCTGATGACCCAAGGAGTCGCATAAAATACTCTTTCCTTTGCACTGTGCTCTTTGAGCTATTGCTGTTGGCTTTTGATTTAAGATTGAGAATTCTTCTGGAGGAAAAGCTAATTACCATAGAATCACAGAATGCCTTGGGTTGGAAGGGACCTCAGCCCCACACCCCCTGCTGTGGGTTGGTTGCCCCCTACCAGATCAGGCTGCCCAGGGCCCCATCCAGCCTGGCCATAGGCACCTCCAGGGATAGGGCACCCATAAACAAAGTTCTCAGCAATCTTTGTGACCTTCTTTAGGAGAATTTGAAGTCTTTTTGGTATACATACGTGTGATATATTACCTTCCAGTTCCAACTGATTGTAGGAATTTGTGCTTGTAAATAAAAAGAAAATGAATGCAAATAAGCAGAGGCAAAAAAGAAAATTTGGTCATCATTGTTTTTCCCTAGCCAGGAAAGAGAGGCTGAATCAGCGAGGTGTTGAGACTTGTTCCTGGCATTGATAAGGATCTCTCCTTCTCTCCTACAAAATGCTACCTTAGCAATAATCAGTTTCCCTGCCTTAGCCCTGCAGTTGTCTTCCTCCTGTACCATCCCCAAACCCACAGGTCTGCCAACTGAGAATGCAAAAATCCCAACAAAAACGAAGACGTGGGGCACTTCAAACACTTTTCTTTCTCCCCAGTGCTGCCAGGATTTCAGCACTGTTTGCATTATCTTCTCCCTGCAGCTGGGCCATGTGGCATTGCTGCTGTCGCTCTGTGGTGGGTTTTGCAATAATCTGATGGGTGACTGCCTCATGTATTGGGCAATGGTACACAGCATTCTCATGCTGGCATTGCTGTTGCCTTCAAGTTGCTGAAAATGGAGGGAAATAATAAAAGACTACGTCCTGCACCTGAAGCACCTGGTTCTGCACTTTGTTACCACTGTAGCTGCCTGCACCATGCTGAGTAGTGAGGCCTCGCCTTCAACCTTCACCTCACAAGGCTGCTATTTTTCTCTTAATATTTGGGGTTGTGGTGTTGGAAGTGAAAGAAATCCAGGAGTGGCACCTGTTAGAGTGAGGGAAAAGCCACAGTTTTCTCAGGCCAAACCCAAAATGTCTTTAAGGTCTTTCAGACTGCAGCACCAACACATCCTGGTATCATAAAATCATAGAATCGTTTTGAGTTGGAAGGGACCCTTCAAGGCCATCTGATCCTACTCCCCTGCAATGAACAGGGACACCCACAGCTCCATCAAGTGCTCAGACCATCCAGACTGACCTTGAATGTCTCCATGGACAGCCACCACCTCTCTGGGCAACCTGTGCCAGTGCTTCACTGCCCTTATTGTAAAAAACCTTTTCCCCTTATATCCACTCTAAATCTCTTCTTTTTCAGTTGGAAACCATTTTTCCTTGTCCTGTCACAACAGACCCCGCTAAAGAGTCTGTCCCCTTCTTTCTTACAGCCCCTTTAGATACCCAAAGGCTGCTCTCAGGTCTCCCCAAGGCCTTCTCTCCTCCAGGCTGCACAGCCACAGCTCTCAGCCTGTCCTCGTAGGGAGGTGTTCCATCTCTGGGATCATTTTTGTGGCCCTCCTCTGGATACACTCCAACAGGTCCACGTCTCTCTTGTACTGAGGACTCCCCATCTGGATGCAGTGCTCCAGGTGAGGTCTCACAGCACAGACCAGAGGGGCAGATCCCCTCCCTCTCCCTGCTGGCCATGCTGCTTTGGATGCAGCCCAGGGTACGGTTGGCTTTGGGCTGCAAGGGCACAGTGCTGTCTCATGACCAGCTGCCATCCACCAGTACTCCCAAGGACTGTGCTCCATCCTTACACCCCCAGCTCGTACTGACAGTGGGTTGCCATGAAATAGATTGAACACGTTGGCTTTGTTGAATCTCATGTTGTTCACCTGGGCCTGCTGCTTGAGCCTGTCCGAGTCTCTCTGAATGGCATCCCATCCTTTGAGCGCATAACTTTGCATGCTGGGCTGCTTTTCAGGAGATTTAGGCTGCAGATCTGAGAGTTTTTAATCAAATAAGGGAAATTTAGGGACAATGGGCTTATTCCGATGACCAAACGAGAGCAAGAACCACAGCCGGGCTGCACAGCAACGTGTCATCCACATGCGAGGTCTGAGGGCGTTAGGGCTCCTCCTGCGTCTCCCCAGCTCCGAGCCTCAGTTTCGCCGTTGTAAAAAGGGCAGTGCAGCTCTGTGTTTCGGCCTTCCTTGGGCGTTCTCTGCTCAGAGCCCGACAGGAGACCCGGAGGCGTGCACCATTCCCACGCACGGGGAGGGCAGCGTGAAGGCAGGTCCGCTCCTTTAACGGGAGTGAGGCGGGAGGCTGGCTGGGGAACGCCGGGGACGTGCGGCACCGCCTCCTCCTCCTCCTCCTTCCCCGCCCGCTCCCTTCCTGCCAGCCAGCGCCGCGCAGGCACCAGCCCGGCTCCTGCACTCCGGCCCCGCAGCCCGGTGAGTCCCGCCCGGGGGTAGAGTAGGCCTGGCCCGGCCGCGCGGGGAGCGTCGAGGCCCCGGTGCGGCCTGCGGGGCGCTTGGCCTAGGCCCGGCCGGGCTCGGGCAGGTGCGGGCGGGGAGGCTGGGCCCAGGCCTCCGCCGGCGGCTTCCCAGCAGCGGCCTCGTGGGGCAGCGGGGCTGGGAGGGAGGGAATGAGGGCGGGGGGCCGTCTGTCTGTCTGTTGTAACCTTAAAGCGGCCGTACTGTGGAAGTAAAAACGGGGTGCGGGGGGCGATATGGAGCGTTCATCGCTGCGAGGAGAGGAAGGTTTTTCCCCTCCTCACAATGTGCGCTCAGCCCTGTATGCCGGGGTGGAGGCAGCCCCGGGGCAGCACGGCGTTTATCGAGGATGTTTTATTTGGTTGGCTTTACTGGTGCTTGCTGGGCAGCGGCTGCGGGGTGCTGAACCCCCCCGTCCCCCACTGGGGTCCCAGGGGCCAATTTCCCATGAGTGAGGCTCCATCTAGGCCTTGTGCTTTAGCCCAGCTAATTCCAGCCCACTCCTTATTTTAATTAAATATACATTGTTAAGAATAACACAGTATAGCATCTTTTCTCTGTTAAGCAGTGCCTAATGCTACTTTCTAGCGAGGTATTTCAGTCTCATCAATTGACAACCTTTATGAAAGGCTGTGCTGCGTAAGGTCACGAATGGAAGAACTTAAAGAAGAGTGTCTCTCCCACTACTCGCTTCTATGAGCTAATACTTCACTGTGGTCGTTCTCTACTTAAAATCCTCTTTCCCCCTTTCTTTTCAGTACCTCCGTCGCCGCCTTTGCCCAACAATGCCCATATGGCATTTAGCAGTGTAGCTGACAAGTCCTATTTAACGTCTCCTTGCATATGACAAGGCAGAAATCCCTGGTAGGAGCTCGGAGTGCTGTGGAAGTTAGAGGGGATCCTCAGTTCTCCCATTCGCAGCTGCACAGTGAGGTTCAGGCTAGCAGTGCTGCTGCTCTCCTTCCCATAACTGCGCTGTGATTCCTGTCCACCAGCAGGCTATGCAACTTGCTTTACCACATATTTTTTCTCTTGCCTCATATGCTGATGCTGCTTTCTGTATACTGTGATTAAAATAACTTTTGTGTGTAGCTGTGGTGGGGAAGGATTGGGGTTTGGATGCAAGTGCCAGTGCTCTGTTAGAGTTACTACATACATACCTTTTTTGTTACATATTTTTTCTTCCTCCTTATCTAACCAGTTTCAAGAAGATGCTTTCTGCTGTCAGAAATAGCAGTAGTAGGAGGGTATGAAGTATACAGCTGGTTGTTAATTTGATTCTTTATACCCCACTGTCATAAAAACCTTACTTTGGCTAAATTAGTCTGCTAATGACTGCTTCTGAAACACCTTAAAGAGAAGGGAAAGGCTTGATCGGGTCTGTGTCAAACTGCTGTGTTAACCACAGTACAGCCTGCCCTTGCATCATCTGTTCTGTCTGTCTGAGATTCTGGCTCAAAATTGTCTAATCATTGCTTGAGCATTGGCACCGTAAACCTGGGATTGACAGAATCCTTCCAGGTCTGAAATTCTGCATGGATTTCAGAGGCTGTGGGTGTAGCTCAGATACGTTGTTGGCTGAGACCCTTACCCTAAGGATGTGGCGGGAGAGGACACTTGTTTTATTTTAAGCATCGAGCTTGGTTGCTCCTAATCCCTTCCCCTTTGCTGCCAGGACACCCATCTCTCACCACTGACTGCTGAGATCTCCTGAGTTCCATCCCCTGGATGAGTAGGGCAAGTGCCATCCCAGATAATATTGTAGCAGGAGGGCCCTTCCTACTGCTTGCTCCAAACATGGAGCCAGCATGCAGTCTGGTGAGAGGCTGGGGGCAGAGGAAAGCCCTCAGAAAGATCAAGTTTAGTTTCTCAGTGTATAGGAGACATCCGTGTTGTGAGCACTGCTTGTAATGTAACTGCTTTTGGGGTAAACCCGATCAGTTTAGTCTACACCACCACCTCCTCAGGAAAGCTGCTCCAGAGCCTCCTGTGGGTCTCAGAACAATTGCTGTGCTGCCAGCCTAATGCAGTTTATGGCTGGTTTGTATAATTTGTGTTTGTTCTAGAACTGCCATTTGGTTTAAGCAGTTGTTTTCCCTCCCTGAGGCAATTAGAAGGAGCAGTTGTATCCCCTCATAGCTGCTTGTTCTGATAGGGTAAATGAGTCAAAGTCTTTATGTTCCTTCCTATCCTCTCATCAGTGTTCTTCTTGTTTCCTTCCTGATAAAAATCTTTTACCCATCAAAACCTTTTTACTAGAAAGGCAGTTTTATACATTTGTATTTAGTTCTTAAGCATCCTGCTCAGCTATGGCAAATCAAGCACGATTGGACTATTCTTAACAAAATGAGTGCTCTGGGGGCCTGCTCTCTGTCGTAAGCTCCCAAACGTTCTGGTGTTCCTCGGGTGATGATTTCAGGCTGATAACACGGGCTAAATCTGTGCCAGGCAAATCACTTCTTGTCAATGACTGTGCACCAACTGCAGGGATGATAGATCGGAGAGCCTGACTGTGGCTTGCAGGAATCTGATTCTCCTCTTGCTATTATATGAGATGGCCAAGCAGCTAGAATGCATGATGCCTTTAAATATATGAGTATTTGTATTGTAGAAGCTGAAAATTCTCTTCCTGCTCGCATGTCTGAACTCCAGCTGGTTGCAGAGAGATGGCTGCTTCTGAGCGTTGGAAACTTAGCAGTTCTTGCCAGGGTGAAGCCTTCAAAGTAGTGTTTTATAAAACGTGGACTTGTTGACACTTCTTGAAGGTTGCCTCTGCTCTCTGATTCGGGAATGCTGTGCCCGCTGCTGTGAGCATTGCATGAGGGCATGGGATGTTTCCTCCACAGCATTTAATCGTATCTTTTATTTCCAGTTAGTTTGGAGTGGGAGCAGGGATGGTTGCACTGATACATGCCTGTGCTGAGCCAGGCTGCTGCTGCAGTTTGCAGCACTGAGGGGGACCCGTGCAGTCAGGATCTCCAATTCCTCTGCAAGGCTTTTCACACAGGAGCAGCTCCTGGGCCAGGTTCCTGCGCCTGAGGTTTGTCCTCCCTTGGTTGCCACACTGCTGCCTGTGTGCAGGAGTGCTGCACTTTAATTAGATTATATTAGAATGAATAAGCGAATCTGAATAAATGAGCTTATGGGGGCACTGTCAGGTCAGCTTAGGCCCTAAAAATAGGTGCTGAGCACAGGACAGGCTTGGTGCAGTGTGTCAGTGCAACAACATTGAATGGAGATCGCCTGTGAATGCATAAATTCTGCTGCCTTGCTGTCTTTCTGGCCGGGATGCTCCGGCGCCTTGCTGGTATGAGAAATGTCAGAACGTGCTCAAATGTGGGTGTCCTTTAATGGCAGCTTGGTGGGATGCTGGAAGGGGAAGTAACGGCTGTGGAAACTGTACTAATCCGAGGGGCTAAAGAATGCAAATCTCATGATCCTTTTTAATGCTTCCCATCTAACTAAAAGGTGATTTTTAGTAAGGCTTTTAGATGCTGCTGAAACAGGGGAAAAAGAGAAAAGGTCTCTGTTGTAAGTGTGGACGTGAGAGCTCTGGGAGGCTCCTTCTGGCTCTTCCTAACACAAATATGAAGAATATTGTTTCTATGTGATGCAAAGAAGTAGCTCAGGAATGTTGAGCCTTCGGTTTTGCTGTGCAGCGTCTGGGGGATGGGAGGGAGAGGAGGGGCAGGAAGGGTGAGATTTTGGGTTAATCACAAGCAAAAGAGCTACTTTCTTGCAGTTGTCCCCCTTGTTTTCTGTAACGTGCTTTGTTTTTCTTAGCGCTTCGTGTCCTACCTCGCTTATCAACCTTCACAGCTCTAAATTCCCCTTGCTGAGCAGAAGTAGCTGCAGTTTGTTCCCCTTGCCTTCCAAAGACTTATGGATAAGAGGAGCAGCTTTCTCACTTTTCAAGTTGAACATCATCTCCGCTTGCTCCGAGGCTGCATAATAACTCAGAGAAAGTGTCTGTAAATTAGCAGCGTTGGCAAGCTACTCATTTTCCTGCCTTAATGATCCCTATTACAAATAGCATTGTTCTCCGCCAGCGGTACCAGCGAGCTGCTGCTGTCACTGTCAGCTGCACAGGACTTTCACGTCCCATGCAAGCAAAAGAGTGAACTCTGCAAAGTGACACTTATCACAGGGCTCTCCCAGCATGGAGGCAAAGTGCTGCTGCAAAGTCCGAGCGCTCACAGCGATCTTATCGCCAGGCAAGGTCCCCTGGAGCTGTGTGTACCTCAGTGCTGGAAGCAGCGTGCAGGCTGGCACCTTCCTATGCCAGACTGCTGACCCTGCTGTCTGCTCTGCGCTGTGCTGGCTGGAGCTGCTCAGGGCTGGGTGATGCTGCAGATGGCTCTGGAGCGCAGCACGTTGCTACCTGCTGCCCTGCTGAGGGAAACAGCTCTGTGCTGTAGAATCGAGGATCCGGAACGAAGCTGCTGGTTTTCTTCAGGTTGAATGATGGGTTGAGCGTCAGGGAAAGCTTTTTTTGCTGTGTCAGAGGAGGTGTTTTAGTGTTGCTCAGCAAAACGTGACTCCTCATTTTTGGACTACACATATTAATTGAATGGCTAACCTCAGGCTGACTGGCGTCCAGCTCATGCAGCGAATGGCCCAGGGAGAATGAAGCTTTGGGATTACGTGTGTGTTGAAGGCTTTTAAGGATGGTATATTTATGCCCATGATTCACGATGCTTCCAAACATGATCCAGCTCCCATCCTGCAGAGGGGAAGTCCCTCAGTCCAGTGTCTGTAACCTCTCACTGAGCTGTGTCACAGCTACAGCAATATCAACCCAGCCTGGTTATTTTGGGCTCCTCGTTCTCTTACATCCAGATTCCAATCCCCACCACGAGCATTTCTTACAGCAGAAACGCTGGCTTCATTCTGCATTGCTCCTAGTTACTTTCTCCTATGTGGTCTTAAAATGGCAGGTGGGATATTCTAGGGCAGAGGCAAATTCTAGCACATCCTGCTGCTGCCATTGTGTGCAAAGGTGTCTTAGGTCTGCCTGCACCCTATGTGAAGGAAGCTGCTGAGCCTGGGAGATGGAATCATCCCCTCCTTGAGCTGTCTGGTGGTGGAGGCCATGCCATGCACGATCCCACTGCTGTCCCTTCCTGAGGGGTGTTGCAAGGAGACTGCTGCTGGCAGGGGCACTGGGGAGGACTTGTAATCCATTTGCAAGTGCGTAGCTGTCGAGGCAGATGATGACTAAGCTATTGCACAAGGTTCAGCTCTTTGGGGAGAGTGCCAGGATTGGACCAAATCATGACTGACTGATAAGAGAGCCTATAATGTCAGGCAGCTGATAAGTGTGTTGTTCCTGGTTTAATCTGACCACTGCCTATGACTATTTTTATGTTTTTTCCCCTCAGCCTGTTCGCTGGGGAGTTCTGAGTTGAAAATCTTCATTCAGTGAGGCCAAAACCAGCGCAGCCCGGTTTGTGGGAGGAAGTGAGCAGTTCCCAAGCTCTCAAGGCGAGTGCCCAGTGGCAGAAGTATTTCAGGGCTGTGACTCAGCTGCGCTCCTTGCTCTGGATCGGGTGGATTTCTTCCTGCTGGGAACCCAAACCTGCCCACTGCAGCTCTGTCTGAGCGCCTTGGCACACAAGGGAGGTTGGAGGTTCCTGCCTTCCTGCGTGACAGAAGGGAAAGTAAGGCTAGTGCCTGTGATTTTACATGCAGTGGAGTCCCATTTTCGGAAGGAAGCCCTGTGAACAGGGATGTGGACCATGTTGCAGTATCACTTCTGCCCTTCCTGGTCTCATCTGAGAGCAGCAGGCACAAGGACTACAGCAGATTACGCATAGCCTTTCAAAGGGCGTTTTCAGTTCTGAGTTGAGCAGTGCTGTGGCAGAAGGGCTCTTCCTCCTGAGGCTGGAAGGGAATTTCTCTGCCTCGTTTAACCCAGGGAGGAGGGCTCAGCACATCCTCCTCGCTGACCAGGAGGTGTCTGTGGTTCTCAGTGGGGGGAGCCGGGAAGCTGCTAGCAAATGGAGCATGTGAGTGAACGTTGTATCCCAGCTCACACCTACTGACCTTTGCTTGTGTAAATACCTGTCGGGAGTATGTGTGGCTTACGCTGAGATGAACTGTTTACAAACTGCTGCTTTTTCTCCCATGCTGCCTCATTTTGTATTCTCAGCAGTGGCAAAGATCCACCAGAGCTTCACTTCTCCATATTCAGGCTGTCCGGAGAGCAGTTCTTGGCCTAATATTTGCTGGGAAAGTGTCCTTGCCAATGACAAGCGTTGCCCAAAAGAGAGACAGAGGCAGTATCTCAGAGCCTTGGAAACTGCCAGGCTTCAGGGAGGATTTGTGGGGTGTGTGAGGATTTCTGCTTGCTAGGCACTACCTTCAGCCCTCACTTGTTACCTTCCTTTAAGGTCACTTCCATATCCGCAGCCCTTGCTACACTGCTGCTAGGATTGGGTTGCGTGCTAAATTTAGTAAACCTCTTTACAGCTTAGTGTGCATGTGTGTGTATGTAAAAACACAGTTATTTTTGTTTAAAGTAGCTTTTAACGGGTTACAGCCTGGTACAAAATGCACAACGGCGTGAGGCTTTCCCTGCATGGGTGGGAGCTCTCAGGGTGGTTATGGGGTGATAGGTTGGCTCTCCTCCTTGATGCACTCAAACACGTGGATTGGTGGGAGGGTTGCTGAGGCATGATTACAGCTTGCCTCGTGTGGGCTGCAGGCTGAGCCGTGCACCAAGTGCCAGCTGATGGGTTCTGCTGCAAAAGTTGTAAAAGCCAATGGAAATCCTGGATGAGGCGTTTTCATGCCTCAGCCCCCTGGTTTCCTCTTCTTTTTTTTTCCTCCATTCTTCCAAAGGAAGGATTTCATGGCTGTGTGCCTGGCGTGCCTATTTCTAAATTGATTTCTTAATCCCCCCCTCTCCGTTACGGACTGCAGGAGCAGTAGAGGTGTAACCAAAGTTGGAGGCAATTAAGTTTGCGTCTGTGTGATTGCTGTGAAATATTTATTAAACCCTCGCATGCCAAAGGAGGAGCAGACTGTGGGGCAGTAAAGCAAGGAGAGCGAGAACCCAGAGAAGCATGAAGGAAATGACCTAAATTACTCTGCGTTTCTTTTGCTGAGCATTTTTAGGTTGTTTTTTTCATTATTTAAAGCAACCTAGCATGTTCTTAAGCCCACACGTTCATGAAAGCTGTAGTTCACGTCTGAGCATGCTGATCAGTTCAGCTGATTGCTTTGGAGTGTATGTGCGTGTGTTATGAGGCTGTTTGGAGGGGACGTTTCCAAGGTGTTGGGGTATTGATCTGAACTCAGAGCTCTGACAATGACAATGAAATGCAGCTTCGAGGTCGCTCTTACAAGGTTAGTCCTTATGGCCACAAGCGGAGGAAATCAGCAAACCTGTAGAGATGCACTTTGAACTCGTCCGTAGTGTGGCTGCATATGGGATTATGCGGTGAACTGGTGCGTGGAACTGGGAACAGTGTGCTAATGCTCAGAGCAATGCCAGCAGTCCTCAGCATTGCTCATCTATGGAATCAACACCCACAGGAGGAAAGTCGTCAAAGGGAGCTTTGCAGCATGGCTCAGGCATAATTAAAGGGCATGAAGAAGCTGTGGAGGAGCCTTTCCCCTGGTGCTGGAGGGCAGCTCTCTGCTCTACTGCAGACCTTTAAGACCATGTGCTTGGAATACTGGGCTGCTTCCTGCGTGTGTTGCCGTGCAGAAGTGGTCTGAGAGGTAAAAGAATGGTGTCTTGGTGCAGCTGTAGCAGTGAGGTGCCTGTAGTAACATGGTAAGTGTTTGGGGTGGGTGATGATGTGAGCCTGCAGTGCCACCCTTAATAAATGGATTGCCTTCTCTCTTAAGGAGGGTGGGGAGGAACCTCAGTGCTTCACTGTCTCAGTGGAGAAATCACCCCAGTTTAGCAGCAGTTCCTTAAACTTCACACTGGGCTTTGAAATAGAGTTGGAAGTTCCACCTTATAATGCAGTTTATGCTTTGAAATACGCTGGAGTGATTTGTATGCTGCTAATGCTGCGTTTAAGGATTGCTTCTAAAGCTTTTTGTTCCCCAGCCATTTTGAAGCTTTTAACTAATATTTTCTAAGAGTATCAGCAGCTTAGCTGTGCCAGTGCTATCCTGTGCTGGGTAATGCCGTGCTTCAGGGTACGTGTGGAAGGAGAGCTGTGCTGGGGAGCAGCTAACCTGGCTGAGCAGTGAGTCCTGGTGGTGGGATGCTGCTCATCCCTTGGTGCAGATGTCTGCTGGCTCAGAAAGTCAAAGCAGCAGCGTTGTGGCAAACCCATCATCAGTGCTACAGATTCTGTCCTCAGTGTACTTTGACCCCATCCTCTGTATTTGAAGGATTTGATAAATCCAGCACAGGGTTTTAATCTTGCAATTGATTTTTAAATGTCATGCACGATTTGTAATAAAACCCAGCCCTCCCTTGCAGGTGTTGTTCTTAACAACGTAACCAGGGATTAAAACTCACTGATTGCTGCTAGCAAAGGACTGCTGGAGGCCTCTTGTATCCATCACAGCTCATCCCTGCAATCCTGGGCTCTGCTTTGCCCCTGGCTGAGCTGGGAGCAGGAGGCTGCTGTGGGACTTGGGACACGGAGGCTGCAGGCAATGCTGCTGCCACGCCGAGCAGCTCATTGCCTTGATGACTGAAAGCATATTTCCAACTTGCAGTTAAAAATGGGTAAGAACAGGCCACGGATGCATTTGTTCCCATGCCAGCATTGTCCTCTGGCTTCAGCCCCACCCTGCGAGGTAAGACTGGAGGAAGCTGGTGGGCTGGGTATGGCACTGGGATAGTCCAGAGCAGGGGGAAGCGAGGAGAGCAAGCAGTGCCAGCTCAGGTTGTTTGAATCCTACTGCGGTTTTGTGTCTTCTTCAGCCATGGCTGTGGGGTGTAGTACTGAAGGCAAAAATAGCTGTGCTGATGGAGTGCTTCCCCAGCTGTGTGCAGCAACGTGAGGCTGGGGGACTCACAGGCCCTAGTTTGGAAGCCGTGCTCTGTGTGTTGATGATGCCTCTATTTATGATGCCTCTGTCAACTTGAAGGAACTCTGACTTCTATATGTCAAGTCTGCATTCCTCCTATCACCTAGCCTAAGCTGAAGCTGCTCTTCTGAAGTCTTGGGACTGAGAATAACTGCATTCCCTGAGTTTTAAACTCTTGGCATGTCTGAGAACTTATTACCATTCTGTGCACTTTGGTTGTTCAAGTGCTGGAAGTTTTTTCCCCGCTTTTTTCAACATGCTGTGTGTGTGTTATGAAGGGTGAAGAATGCTGGTTTCGCCTGCCTGTTGAGCTGAAGAACTACCAAGACTTGAGCTGAAGCACTATGAAGGTTTAGCCTGGGCGTAAGGTGTAGCAGTTGTTTCGTTGCTGCCTTCCGATGCTCCAATGTAGCTAGATCTATGCCACGTTTACAGTAACTTTAATGCAGCAATCACACTTTGTTTCTCTTTAGAGACAACTGAGATCACTCAGCTGCTGAGGCGTTAACCTGTGCCTTATCTCGAAACTTCAGGTAGTGAGAAGAAACCACATGAAAGCATCTCGATCAGATATGATTTGCAATCACTTAAAGGTTTTGATTTCCCTACGTGAGTTAACAACTCTCCTTTAACCTGTTGCCTGTTTCCAAGGTAGGGCAATTGCGTTTCCCTTTAGGAATTCACGTGGAGCATCCCTCTGCTGTGGCTTCTCCTTTTGTCCTCTTCTGTTCAACAAAGCAGCAGAAAGGTTAACGAAGCACTTTTTTTTTTGTCAGTGGTCCAGTCTCTTTGTATAGCAGACTGAACAGAAATAATGGGTAAATCTTGCTGGTGGAATGACCGAGGTTGTCATTTTGCAGCACCAGGATAAAGACCTGCAGAAGCTTTGGGCTTCCAGCAGCCTCTAGGGTGGTGATTGCAAAGCCCACTGCAAGGATGGTCAGTGTTAGTTTCTCTGCTTCTTTCGTGTTTAACAGTGTCAGAGCTGTGGGGATCTGAACTGTTACAGTTTAGCAGTGGCTTCATTTAAAATGGTTTTATTACAGCGAGCCTTCTGGGGCCTGGCAAGAAGGGGGAATTGTAGTCCTTAATTACAAAGTGGAGGAACAATTGCAATCGGACAGACAGGCAGCAGACCAGCAGTGTTTGTGCTGTGCCATCCCAGTGCACAAATGGCCAGGGCAGGCTGTTACTGCACTGATTGGCTCCGGTCCCTTTTAGGGAGGGCATGGAAAGCTCTGATTTTGGGTTATCACAAGGGTCCTTCGGGTTCCTGCCCCGTTGTGCTGAGCAGATCTATTCCCATGTTTGCCCCTAAGAGCCTCCAGTGGGGGCACAGAGTGCAGGGAGCACAGGATGGAAGGTGTATGTTCTGTGCATATATACACGCAGAGCCTCGGGCTGCTAGGAGGGAGATGGAAGAAAACACGTAACTCCTTGCCTGCACTCAGTCTCTCTTTTTTTCCCCCTCCTTTGAGCTGCTGAGGCTACGTGGTGGCTGGCATACGTATGGAAGTGCATTCCCCTGTTGGGAATGTTAAAAATAAGCCCTACAATTTTCCCTTTCCACATACCAAAATATATTAATGCGCTGTTGCTTTGATTAGTCATTTCCTTTTCCTTTGTTCCTCTTGCAGCGGTGGAGGGGACTGCAGGCACATGCTTCAGTTCAGAAACTGAATGCTAAAACGATTCTCCTGGGCTCATACCTGCCTTGGCAGAAGATGACTTTGCTCTCATCCACTAAATACGCATTTACGTCTTGGTGAAGTTGCTTTTATGGTATTGGTACTAAAAATATCTTTGCCCGATTAATTTTCTTTATAGGGGAAAGAAATTCTAATAGGAACAAAGTCAGTGCTCTTACTATGAGTGTAATATACCCTTGCAGGAAAACGTTGGTGACGTATTATAGGAAAACTTCCATGTTCTCTCGTTTATGCCGAGGCTCCGTCTGCCTTTTACCCCATTACCTCTGCTCCCCAGTTCCATGCAAGACCTTGATTGTGGGTGGAGCTTTGCAGGGCGATAGTGTGGGGTGTGCACAGCCTGGCTGTGGGACTNGATATTTTGACTGTTTGGAGCTTTGGTGGCAGTGACCTTGGCTGTATTGCTGCCCAGCTTGGAAGGGCGGGGGGCGAAGGTTAATTGGTTCTGCTGGAGGGACTGCAGTGCTCAGCAGCCCTGTGGGGTCAGAGGCTCCATCAGCTCCGCTGCTTGTGGGACCTGTGGGGTGAGTGGTAGGTTGGGAACAGCACTTCTTGCATGTCGGGAGAAATGCCAGCGAGTGTGCTGACACATCTGACTGCAGCGGCTGAGGGTTGAGTTCAGTTGTAATTAGGGGAATCGAGCAATAAATGAAGACTGTTCTTGTTTGCTTGGGTTGGGGCAATCCCAGGTATGTGTATCCCGGGAGAGCTCCTTGGGTTCTTGAGGAACTCCTTGAGTTGTGCTGGGCCCTCGGCATGGGAGGGATGCAGAGCTGTCGGAGCAGGTCCAGCGGAGGGCATGAAGATGCTCAGAGGGCTGGAGCACCTCCTATGAAGGCAGGCTGAGGGAGCTGGGGGTGTTCAGCCTGGAGAAGAGAAAGCTCTGGGGAGACCTCATTGCAGCCTTCCAGTACCTAAAGGCAGCTTATAAACAGGAGGAGTGCGACCTTTGATATGGTCTGATAGTGCTAGGACAAGGTGCTGTGACTTTAATTTAAGAGGGGAGATTGAAGGTAGGTGTGAAGAGGAAACTCTTTACCCAGAGTCCCTGGCGCTGCTGCCCAGAGCTGTGGGTGCCCCATCCCTGGAGGTGCCTGAGGCTGTGGGGCTGTGCAGGGCCCTTGAGGTGTTCACTGCTTCCGCAGGGATCTGTGGGCAGATAACACACCTGGGGCTTTTCCTTCACTAGTTGCACTCTCCTATATAAAAACCTGTTGTTTTTTTTCACTTTTCTAAGTGAGCCTCCCAGTTCTTGGATTCCATTCATATTTTCACAGCGATCTGCAGAGACGGAGACTGGAAAAGGGAAGAGCTTTCTCTCAAGCTGTTTTTCTCTGCAGATTGCTGTGAAAGCACAAGTGGAATTTGGGTACTGTGGAGCTGCTGCTTGTACCTTCTTTCCCCTGTCCCCCTGTGCTTGCAGAGGCTGAATTGGATGTGGAAGTAAAATGAATGTAGCAGCCTCAGATTGCTCAAGAGAGGATCTTAGGGTTTGTATTTGTTTTTTTTTAGCTTGGAATTTGAGCCTTATTTGTGACCAGAGCGAGCAGCGTCATGGCTACAAGTGCTGCAGAGCTTGTTTGATCCAAGTAGAGCTCCCAGAGCCCAGCCAGGTAGGTGTGGGCGGCTCAGAAGAAATGCACTCTTGCCAGTACAACTTAGTGCTGTGTCAGAAGAGGATTAAAGTGCATGGGTGTTAGATTGCCTGATAGCCTCCCAGCTGAGAGCTGCATGGCTTTGGCAGAAGCGAGCTGGGCATGATGATGTTTGCATTGTGTCAGCAGACGTAGGAGGGGATGCGGAGGGTGCGATGAGAGCACAGCCAGGTACCAGCCTGCAGCTGCAGGGCTGTGAGCAGCGGAGGTGAGGGAGGCGATGGGTGTTTATACAACAGACTGGGCAGATGTCAGAAGGCCTTTGTTGAGGTGCATAGTGGCTTAAAATTTGTGTAAATGGCTTTTGTGTGTAGTAAACCCGGGCTGTTCTGGACTGTTGCATCAGCTTGGCTTGTACAAACCTCTGCTAACTTCTCCAACAGCTGATCAAAATAGCAGAACAGGCAGGGCCTGCTTCTCCTTCCCATCCAGGTGCAGGGCACACAGATTTCAGGTGCTGACCCAAGAATCCTGCCTTAAATCTGTGCCTGCCTCCTCTTGCTAGAGGCCTCATGATGCTCAGGAACTGCTCTTCAGGCTGGTAAAATAAACTTGGCTTTGGCCATTAATCTGGTAGCTCTGTCTCTTATTTTTAGTAGGTAATCCTACTCTGATATGGCTGAGAAAGAGAAAGTAATATGGCATGAGAGAGAATGTAAACCCAGGTTTGTGCTGCTTGCAGAGCCAAAGCTGAGGCTTAACTCGATGTTGGGCTTACTGTGCTGGAACAGGCTGCCCAGAAAGCTGTGGGTGCCCATCTCTGGAGGTGCCCAAGGCTGGAGCCCTGGACAGCCTGAGCTGGTGGTGGGCAACCAGCCCATGGCAGGGGGTGGGGCTGGGGGGCTGTAAGGTCCCTTCCTACCTGAGCCATTCTATGCAGCTGACAGGTGCAGCTGGCTCAGTGTGCTTGCTGGCAGGTCAGTGGCAGCAGGGCTGCTCCTCTTATCATTGGTGTTAGTGTCACTGGCCGTGTAGCCCTTGCTGCTGTTAAACTGCACAATCTGAGGCATTGCAAGTGACAGCAAACAGGAGATACAGCTGGGGATATTTTGACTGTTTGGAGCTTTGGTGGCAGTGACCTTGGCTGTATTGCTGCCCAGCTTGGGATGCCGGCAAAGCCTCAAACTGACATTAATGTTGAGTGTTAGGAGATGGAATTCCAAGGGAAAACGTGCAGCCTGGCGTGGCTGAGAATGTGTTCCTCCAGTCCTGATGGCACCTCTGCCAGCTGCTGATTTTTATCCCAAATCATCCCTTTGTAAAAGTTGCAAGAAAACTTCTCTTTCTTAAGCTTTTTCAGCCCTGGGTGATAATGGTGTCTGTGTACTGGTGCCAGCAACCCCAGAAGGCTTCACCAAAGGGGTCTGGGTGGGTTTGGGGTGCTGGGACAGGAGGATTGCCAGCCCCTTAGGCTGCTCTGTGCCAGCCCCACGGTGTGTGTTTCTATCTCTGTATCGACATGAGGTTGCTCGCTCTGCTTTTGCTGAAGTTAGTTCCAAGCTGGGATGTATCTCCTCACCTGCAGGGCTGCTGCTGCATTTTTTTTTCTCAAGGTGTTGATTCTAAAGCTATTTTTAAAAAGGGTGGGAAGAAAACAAAAAGGCTTCGGTTGAAGCAGAGTTACTCTTTTCTGGAATTTAATATATCGTGTGTTTCTGTTAACTAACAGCAAGCAACTGAGAGCAGGCAGAGCCCAACAGATGGTACAAACAGCGGCACGTTTGGAATGGAAAATATTTACCTAGAGGGTATTTGAAGCGCTGAGATCGTGCTCTGCAAATGGCTTAATTGTATCAGGGTAATCAAGCGAAGAAGGGAAAGATTTATTGACAAGTCTTCTCCTCTTGCTGTTAACAGTTGGGAGGGGGTTCTGAGCACTGTTGAGCTGCACTTGAATAGATCTCCTTCCTAGCTAGGAGTAACTTTAATACTCGAATGGTTGGGTGTGTAAATCCTGGTGATTGAAGCTTTCCTCTTGCTGTATAAGTCAAGCTGTCAGGGCTGTATTTAAATGCAGCCCTCTGAGTTTGCACTGCTGTTTGCTGTGCTTTGCCTCAGCTCTGGGTTTTGAGAGGACTTCTGCCAACAGACTGTCAAGTGTAGCTCTGGATGCAGGGTTTAATATGAAAGAAGTGGATTGGACTTTGCCATCTGGATCAAAGCTGCAGGTCAGTTCAGATCTATGAGTTTTCTGGGTTATGGCTGCCTTTTTTTTTTTTGCACGCCTTTCAACTGTGCAGCTTAAAAGGCAACCTGAAAGAAGATGGTGTGAGCTTACTGGGGGCTGTGCCTTTTACACAGGTGGCAGGTGAGATATGTATGTAACATCTTATTTTTTTGCCTTTAAAATGGTGTTCACATGGTCTGTTCCTCACTCTATTCCTGTGCTCCGTTCCTCAGTCTGCTCCTTTGCAGAGCAGAGTGGTTTTGGGAACGTGTAACCCTGGAGTAGGAAGGTGGAGGACGTGGCATTGCAAGGGCTCATTACCTGCTGAAATTAGTCAGGTGTTAATGAGCTTGGGTCAAGTTTGATGGACTGAAATCCCTGCCTGCTGTGATGGCCTGGCTTTCACTGCTGCCTGCTGTAGCGTCACGTTGCAGGAGCTCTGCTGGATTCAGTGCCGTGTCTTGGTGCACAGAGAGCAGGTTGGTTTTTCTGTGATGTTACAGTTCTGCTGTAAATAAATAAGAAGCAAACACCCACCCCCCACCAAAAGAAACCCTTATGTTCCAGCTCTGTGATTCAGTAGCAATGCTGACATGAAATGAACCATCTCTGTGGTTTCAGGCAGCCCTTCTCCTTTGGTCTTGAGCCCTGTGGTAGATGATGCTCAGGCATTACCTGAGCTGTTTGCTCCTGCTGTATGGATGAGGAGTTGAACCTGTTGCATTTTAGAACCTTGTTGCATTTTGTTCCCTGTGTCAAATCAGGCTTTGGTTCCTTCTTCCAGTGCCCATGTTATTGGGAGAGCTCTGTGGGAGGATGAGTTTGGGAACGAAGCTGTTTTGGGGATGATCCTCTTTGCAGCTGGCTAATATGAAGTGTGCTGCTAACCGTGTGTGGATTAAAGGGAAAAACAGTGTTAGAGCATTATCTCAGAGGAATTTATACAATGCAGCTGCTCCTCAGAGACTTTTTGCTGTGCTCCTGGTGACTGTTGGATGTGAGGGGTTTTACTGTGTCCTCTTGCCAGGCAGATGGCTGAGTTGAGTGTTGTATGCTGGGCGCTGAGCATAGGAAAGCTCCTTGTTGTGATGGGGCTGGCTGTCCTCTGTGCATCATGTCTTAAATCTCTGCTGCAGGTCTCATGGAGCTGCTGCTGAGAAAATGCCTGGGGAGAAACCCCAATTAAAGGAGCTGCTGCCTTAGCTAAGGCGTGTGTGTATCTTAAATAGCTTAGTATCCAAAGTGGGACAGGGGAGCTTTAGGTTAGATATTAAGAGGAACTTTTTCACCCAGAGGGTGGCGAGGCACTGGAACAGGTTGCCCAAGGAGGCTGTGGATGCCCCATCCCTGCAGGCATTCAAGGCCAGGCTGGATGTGGCTCTGGGCGGCCTGGTCTGGTGGCTGGCGACCCTGCACATAGCAGGGGGTTTGAAACTGGATGATCATTGTGGTCCTTTTCAATCCAGGCCATTCTGTGATTCTATGATACGATTCTATATTTCTCCCCCACGTTTAATGTTATCTTTGTAGAAGCACAAATCTCTGGAGATGACATGCATCTCGGGACCCAGGCGTTGGTAGGAGCAGTGCTTGTAACGTGCTGGGCTAAGCTACGGGTGACTCATTAGCCAGATGGAGCTATAATTTATTTCTGTCTTCCCAAGTAAGTTAATCCCCTGGACCTAAACTGAATGAATATCCCTGTGAAATGCGGTGTCGGTGCCGAGTGAAACCTGAGAGTTAAATGCAGAAAGCAGAGGGTGTGTTATGAAATCCAGGCCAGTGTTAACTAGCAGAGGAAGTCAGGTGCAAGCAGTAACACTGTGCTGGAGCTCAGAAGTAGTTTCTGCAGAGTGGGCTCTGTTCAGGGGAACAGAAGTGCAGTTCTTTTTGTTAAATGCTGGATAGACAGTAACAGGGTCTGTGTGCAAACTGGGACAGATGCAGTTTGTTCCTCTGTCCCAGAATGAGTGCTGCATGGGCACAGGCTGACCTGCTCCATCATTTGTGCTCTATGCTTTTCCAGCTTTGGTTTTATACACAGGTGAGTGTTTAACTGAATAACCTTAAGATTTAAAGCAACTCGAGGTTTCTGTGCCACTTGTCAGCTCCATTGAGGGTGTGTCCAACCTGTGGCTTGACAGCTCTGGAGCTCATGTGTGGAGGCTTTCAGGTTTGTGCAGCATTCACTTTTTTCAGGTTTAACAGGAAGAGCTTCTGTCCTGTTTCTCTTATTACAGTATAGGATTTTTTTCCCCCTACTGGTTGCTTCTTCTTCTTCCTAGGTGGCTTGTTGTGAAATATGGAAGTATAAATGGGAATGGAGAAGTTGGTTTAGTGATTGGAGATTGTTGGAGGACAGCTGGCAGCTTTGCAAGGCAAACCCCTGCCCATTTACCCAGTAGTGAGGGTGTCACCTTGCAAAGACCTCTTGGCAAGGAGCAGGTGGTAAAGGACGTGGCTTTGGCAGCCTGCCTATGAGCCAGCATTGCTGTGCTCCAGGAGGTGGTGCTTAAGTGGTTGGGTTGGAAAGGACCTTAAAGCCCACCTAGTCTCACCCCCTGCCATGAGCTGGATACCCCCCACTGGATCAGGCTGCCCAGGGCCCCATCCCCCTGGCTTTGGGCACCTCCAGGGATAGTGTGGCAATTGCCTTGCTTACTCTGGGCTGGGAAGGGGAATTTGTGTGTTTGTTCCAGGAGGTCACAGCTTTAGCTTGTAGCTGGTGCTCGCTTTGGACTCATAAAAAATACAGAAGAGATTTTAGCGTGACTGTGTTTAGCTAGGCAGGAAGATCTGGTGCTTTCCCTGCTGCATACACGCCTCTTTGGCAAATAAAACATCACCTTTCTGGGAACAAACATGCTTTAATTACATTTTCCAAAGCATTTTTGGGGTCTGGGTAAAGCTTATATGGACCATCTGACTTGTCTTTGTTTCCTTAACAGTGTGCTGTGGCATCTTTTGAGGTTGGTGCAGCTGGGGACCTGAGTTAGCCGAGTGTCTGGGCTGTAGCTGTGCCTGATGCATGCTGGTGTGTTGCAGCTGAGCCTGCGTTAAACTTCTGGCTTCTCTGGTCTCAAAATGACATCTATCACCTACTTACCCTTTTTTCCTCGGAGGGTGGTGAGGCCCTGGCACTGCTGCCCTGTGAGCTGTGGGTGCCCATCCCTGGAGGTGCCCAAGGTCATGAATGGGGCCCTGAGCAGCCTGAGCTGGTGGGAGGTGTCTCTGCCCATGGCAGCGCTTGGGGCTGGCTGAGCTGTAAGGTCCCTTCCCACCTAAGCCATCCCATGGTTCTCTCATCCTTGGTCCTGCCTTGATGATCACCATCACCATGTCCAGCCACGTGCTTGTGCCTTGATGAGACAGAGGTGGCATGTTGTGGGCTCTTTGTGGTTAGGTACTGTAATTGTGGCAGTAATGTACGGTAACGATCAACTTAATTACACTTGTGAAAAAATCTGCTTAATCACATATTTACTTTAGGGATTAGTTTCTCCCATACACATTCAATATTGACTTTGGTTGAGGCACATTTTTCAAGATCTGTTTCCTTCAAGTGATAACTAACGTTGTATCATTTAATGCAGGAAGCTGGTTCTGTCAAACAGATGCAGCTAACCGTTTTGAAAGCTCCCGCTTAGTTTCGTGCATCTGATCTTTTTCTCCCACTCTTGCAGCCCTTGTGAAACTCCGTCCTGGATGCAGTTCCAGTTGCAAACCTTTTCATCAAGCTGTGCGTGCTCAGGAAGCAAAATACACAAACTGGGAGGAGACTTAGTGTTAAGACAACTGGTGAACAATTAGAGCACTGAAATGTTAGCTGTTTATTTTGATAACTTAATAGCCAAATTAGAGTTACCACTCCTTGCTTTCTGTGCTGTTCAATGCTCTGTACAAATATATTATCACAGCAACTCTGTCCAAAGACAATTGCTGTCACCAGAGAGCAGGGCTCAGTGTGGCCCATCTGCTCCCTGTGAGGAGCTGTAGGCCGCCCCGAGGCCTCCCCTCAACCTCTGCTCTGGGTCAACAAACCAAGCAGCCCCAGGTGCTCCTCATACTTCTTGCCCTCTAGACCCTTGCCCATCTTTGTAGCTCTAAAAGGAGCTTTTGTTGGGGACCTTTGCATGTACTGGCAGTGTTAGGGGGTGCTGCAATTGGGTGACAGAGGTTGGTTGTGGGACACACAACTTGGGTTAGATTTCTTCAGACCCCAGTGGGTTTCCCAATTTGAGTTAAAGAGTTGTCTTAGAATCATAGAATGGCCTGGGTTGAAAAAGACCACAATGATCATTGAGTTCCAACCCCCTGCTATGTGCAGGGTCGCCAACCAGCAGACCAGGCTGCCCAGAGCCACATCCAGCCTGGCCTTGAATGCCTCCAGGGATGGGGCATCCACAGCCTCCTTGGGCAACCTGTTCCAGTGCGTCACCACCCTCTGAGTGAAAAAGTATTGGAAGGCCATTGTGAGGTCTCCCTGGAGCCTTCTCTTCCCAAGCTAAACAGTCTTCTCCTATGTCTCCTCCTACCATGGAGGTTGTATGCTGTTATGTGCACAAAATAAGTAACAGGTCTTCCTGCTTTCCTATGAACGTGTGGAATTTCCATGGGCTTAAAGCTGGGTTTTAGACTTTGAAAGGCAATTTTGGGGAAAAAAAAGAAACCCGATCATGTTTGACGACAGATTAGACCTGTCTCCCTTCTCCTCATTCCACTGCTGAAACTTGGATAAATCTGAGAGCAAAAATTGAAACTTAGCTCCCACTTGCCGTGACAATCTTAATTCGGGATGCTTGACTTGGGTGAAGAAGAATTTATTTGGAAAGAATCAGTGTTGCTCTGCATCTGTGAGTCCTTGTTTCACAGCCTCTGAAACTGTGGTCTCCTGTGTTTCTGATATCAAAAGCTTTAAGTTACTAAAATGCATTTGGGAAGGGAGGTAAGGAAGGTGGGTAAATGTGAGGAAAGAGAGCTGCTCTCCTTAGAGATCATCAGCCCTACAACCTGCAGTGCCTTCCTATACAGGCAAACAGCTTTAAAGGGAGTGGTAAATGATTACGGAAGTTATTCACCATTGATATAGTTTAACAACGTCATTAAAAGCTACTTTTAAGATTTTTCTGAAACAATATCAAAGTGTCTTTTGTTGTTATAATTGGAGGGGGGGAAAAGTCTTGAGGAGTGCATTGCCAAAAACTAATTCTTGTTTCCTTTTGCCTTGCAGATTTTTTTTTTTAACTATAGCTAAGAAAAAGCACAATGGAGTTTTACGAGTCTACCTACTTCATCATCCTCATTCCTTCTGTGGTTATTACAGTCATCTTTCTCTTCTTCTGGCTGTTCATGAAAGAAACATTATATGATGAAGTCCTTGCGAAGCAGAAAAGGGACCTAAAGTTTCCACCTACCAAGAGTGATAAAAAGAAAACAGAGAAGAAGAAGAACAAGAAGAAAGAAGCTCAGAACGGGAACATCCATGAATCTGACTCTGAAAGCACGCCTCGGGACTTCAAGCTCTCTGACGCCCTGGGTACAGATGAAGAGCATGTTGGTCCTGTTCCCCTGAGTGCGACTGAGGCATCTGCTGGCATCAGTGAGCGGAAGAAGAAGGAGAAGAAGCAGAAGGCAGCTCAAGATGATCATGTAACTAAGGAGTCGGAAGGATCCAAGTCTTCAGGCAAGAAAGTAGAACCAGTCCCTGTTACAAAACAGCCCACTCCACCATCCGAATCAGCAGCATCTAAGAAGAAGCCTGGGCAGAAGAAGCAGAAAAATGGCATGTGTACCTTACGTTGCATACGCTTCTTGCACAGAACGCCACAACTGTGCTCTGCTTCTTGCAAGGCCACAGAGTGTCTCTCTCAGAACTGTTCTGCCTGATCTCTGTGGGGCAAAGCTCACTTCTAACTTTTTCCTTTTTATGAGCTGTTGCTTTTTCCCCCTGTTTTTCATCTGGCAGCAATGCTCCGGGTTTCCTTCTCCCGTCCTTGCTTTCTTCCACTACAGGCTGTCGAGGGAAACAGAGTAGCATTTATCTCTCCTTTCCTCTATGGCTTGACTACTTTGCTCTCAAGCTGTTGAAATTCTGATTAACTCAAAAGTTATTAAGTGTTTGCTCTGTGCATTCTGATGTCAAGCTATGGAAAAAAAGTGGAGTCCTAAGAGCTCTTGCTCTGATAAGTAAGGACCTCTAGGGCAACGCCATACCAGAGTGTGCAAAATAAATCACTATTTAAGTGCAGGCTTAATGTACAAAAAGATATTTGGTGGTTGATTTGTGAAGCACTTAAAATCATAGAATCCTGGAATGGCTTGGGTTGAAAAGGACCATAGTGATCATCTAGTTTCAACCCCCCTGCCATGGACAGGGTCGCCAACCACTACACCAGGCTGCCCAGAGCCACATCCAGCCTGGGATGCAGGCTGCTTCCCACTTCTTACACCCTTGTAAATAAATGGAATGGATGTTAAACTCCCCCCCAGATTAGCCATTGCAACTGAACAGTGGAAGCATCTAACTTAGAACAGGCTGAGAGTTGTAGTCAGAACTGTTTGTGACCATTTTGATCCTATGCTCAGCAGAAGTCAACATGTCTCAGTGTAGATGTCCATACACGGAAGATTAGAAAAATGAGAACATTCAGAAATAAGTGAGAAACAAAGTATTTGCAGACAGTGTTAACTACTAATACGACAGGCTTGCTACAGGGAGTGAAGAAGAAAGTGACATTGCTGCTTGATGTGGTAATTTGTTTTTCTTTTTTCTGAGCAAGACCCACCCACTATCAGCAAAAACAAACAAAAAAAAGAAGTATCAAATCTTGTTAGTGGGTGCTTTCCAAAAATCTCTGTGGCGTGGTTAAAATGTGGTCTGCAACCACTGCTCTGAGGGCAGCCACAACTTTCCCCCCCGATGATGTGATCTAACACCATAGCCCGGTGCTGTGTCAGCTCTGCCAAGTGTATCATGCAGTACCTGCTGTCCAAAAAAGATGGAAAATGAAACAAAAAACCCCAGATCCAATTAAAAAAAAACCCCTTTCTCTTGAAATAACTCTTAAAAAGAACAGTTCCCTAACATGAAACACTTATTTTCTGCTTCTCACAGTCCTGGTAGCTGTTGGAGTGTGTGTGTAACATGCACAAGTGTGTTCATGGAATGGGGGGAGGGAATACTTCCTGCAGATAAGTAACTAATCCTGGTAACACGTGCTGTATGCTCTGTTGCAGTATAACCTGCATTTGTTAAATTACTACTTTTCATTACCTGTGTTCTGCCTGCAGATAAAATTCCTGTCTGTCAGACCACTCAGTGCTGTGGCCTTTGACTCTGCTAAAACCTTTCTTTTGCTTTGGGGTCTCATCTGATATGGGAAGTGTATGTGCTTGGGTGTGTGTTAACAGGTATCTATGTGTAACTTTGTGTTCTCACTTAAAATACATGAGTTTCTTTTATTCTGGGAGTGATTTAGATCCACTGATTTAAAAGTTATGATGACGAGTGTAAGGAAGAGCATGTTGTCTCACTTGTCTGTTACAGATGATCAAGATACTAAGACTGATTCTGTTGCATCTCCTGCCAAAAAGCAAGAACCTGTGCTGCTCCACCAGGAGATAAAACAGGAAAATGTATCAGGAAAGAAGAAAGTCTCTGCAAAGAAGCAGAAAGTTGATAATGGTGAGAATACCGAGGGTTTCTTATCAGTTCAGACACATCTGACTATTAAACCTGTTTTGTCTATACTTTTGGGAAACAAACTGTAGAAGAATCTCTTTTTTTTTTTAACTTGAAAAAGCAGCAATTCCAGGTAGGAAAGATCTTGATATACAGTCCTTTGTTTTACAAACCTCTGGTACCAATGAACATGGGATAAGACTGAATTTTTTGAGATTCTGGATCCAAACATCCACACTTGAGTAATACATTGATGCGGGGAGTGAGCTGAGCAGGCTCTAAGTTGCTCTGATCAAGGCACGTCTGCATGGCTGCAGTCATCTGCCCCAAACAAGACAGCAGTTATTTTAGTCAGTTGCTTTGACCACGTTCCTCTCTTACTGTCCTTTTGTTAGCTAGCTGTTGCTCCAGCATAAACTGCTCATCATTGCTGTCAAGGCCTTTACTGTTCCTCATCTCTCGCTCTCTGCCAAGATGCTGTTTCTCGTCTCCTCTTGGCTCAGTCTGCCTCTGTATTTCAGCCTTTTACAATGAGTGCTGTTGTGTCTGTGGCATTTGGGAAGAGCGTGACCATGAAGTTCTCTGAGGCCACCTTGTTAGCTTCTCTAAACTGTTCTTCACTGGGACAGCTCTGAAGAAGCTGGCAGCTGGTGGACAACTCCTGGTGTGAGCAGTATCACTCACTGTGTCTTGGTCAGGTTGTCAGGGCCTGGATCATAGAATCATTAGGGTCTGACAAGACCACTAAGATCATCAGTCCAACCATCAACTCATCTCCACCACACCCACTAAGTCACGTCCCTTAGATGTGGACTCCGGTCAGACTGACACCACTGAGTGTCTTGCAGCTATTTGGTGGGCTTTTTAAAAGGGAGGGGTTGAAACAAGGAGGGGATGATTATAAGGAGAAACCTCAAAAAGTTGAGGATGCTGACAGGATTGGGAGGTGGATATTTCTGCTGGAGGGGTCCTCTCCTCACTCCTGTGCTTGTTGTGTATGTGCAGGTGTTTGCTCATTGCTTAAGAGGTGAGATACTTACAGGTTACATTGAAGGTTTGGCTGCTTTTTAAGGAGGAAAACAAGGCAGATGGAATGTGAAAGCATTTTCTAACCATCTCTCTGGCAGCTAGGAAAGCATTGGTGTGCTGATGCCTGAAAACTTGTATCCCATCTGTTTCCTCCTCTCTCCAGCTCACTGCATGGCCTCTGATCTCCATCAGCCCTTCAACTGGGCTGAGGGGATCCATGAACTTCCTCACCACAGCGTGGCTCTGTGCAGAATGTCTTGTGTGCTGCAGGGAGCGTGCCCTGGGCAAACCCCAAGTCCAGCTCTGTCACTGGCTGCATCCATCATTCCACGTCTGTTGCTCTTCCTCTCCCCTCCTCTGCTTTTTATCTCAGCAGAGCAGACTGAGCAGCTCTTTGGGCAGAGGCTTTCTCACTGCATTCATACAGTGCTGTGTGCGTGGGGACTGAGGTCAGTCAGTACCTCAGGGTGTCTGAATGCTAATGGTGCCTGGAGCCTGCTCTGACAGATGAGATATCCTCATTAGGTACAGCTGAGTCTGCGTGGGAAATAAGCCTGATTGCTGCCCCTAACACACATTCTTCCTAAATGGTTGAGGTCGCTGGTGATGTAATGTGGGAGCAAATGTTGGCAGTAAGGTAGCAACATTTAACAGAATAGGAGCAAAAGACATCATTGTGCTCATGTTTCAGGGTGCTGCCCCAGGCAAACCAGCCCTATGGATGCTATATGCAGCTCTAATGCGAAAGTGAAGTGAAAGTCAAAATGTTGAGGTTCTTCTCTATTTTTGTAATGCTAAAAACACCTTTGAAAATGTGAGTTTAATTGGAGTTATTTAATAACTATAAATTAGAGACTTTTATTTAATGAACTTACCTAAAGAGCTTTAATGAGTTAAGCTGTGACGGATAATAGCACACAACTAACTAACTGCTGAGGTTAGAGATGTGGTAATCCAACTCACTGAGGCGTAATGCTCCTTTTCTGTACGTTGAAGTTAATTATTATTAAAAAGCTTTAACCTGTTCTGTGGGCTTCTGCTTGCAGTTTTGGTGGATGAACCTCTTATTCAGCCCACCACTTACATTCCTTTGATGGATAACACTGATGCTGGTGCTTTGGAGAAGAGAGAAGTGGTGGAAGTAGCAAAACAAAACATGAACGAAGGGATCCAGAAGAGCGGTGGCAAGAAAATGAAGAATGAAACTGATAAAGGTAAGAAGCTGATAATGTGGTTTGCTTTTGGCATTGACTGCCTGGAAGTGTGAGCAGGGAGTGAGTGTGCTTTGTGTGGGGAGAGAAATGCTTTCTTCCCAGCAAATCAGAAAGGATTCGAGGAGAACCTTTGTGGCTGCAGGACGCTGTTTGTTCTTGTCTGTGTTCACTTCTCTACTGTTTTTGGCACTGCTGAAAGGGCTTTGCTCCATCTGAATCCTTTTAATGCTGACTGTAGGCTTTTGTGTCCTCACAGTGAACAAATGATGATCACAGACCACACAGATGCACATGAGAGAGCGTGCTAGAATTTCTCAGTGCTTCCCCCCACCTCCTGAGCTGTTATTCAGCAATTTGTTTTTCATGCTTGATAATTTCTGCTAGGGACTTAGTGTTGCCAGCATTTTATTTCCTGTTCCTAGTTGTACTGAGTAGTTTAGGCATCTTTAACAGTGTTGGAATCCAAAGCAAGAGGTTTCCTTGTGGGTCTTGGGGTCTGCCTGATCTGAGAGTGCAGGCTGTATGCTCTCATGCTGTTCTAAAGCTACTCTGGGCCAACCAGCCAGCAGATACCTGAGCGCAGCACAGTTACCTGAAGCAATCTGTCTGTGTGAGTGTCTTGGTTTCCACCAAGATGCTGAATTTTCCTTCTAATGTGCTTGGAATTGGCTGGGGAACAGGGGGGGCTTCCTTCATACTCTGCTGGGGAAGTCTGATACGACTCCTGAGCATCATGTCCCACTGAGACTTCATGTAGGTCATGGATGTGCTCAAAGCATGGCAGGCTTGCTGAGACCCTTAAGTCTGTGGGCAGAAGGAGCCAAGTGGCTGGGCAGTGGTTCCCTGCTCAGGCTTGTTCAAAGGACTGACTCTCTGCATTGCCTGCCTAGTGACTCACTACTGTTTCTGGTTTTAGACTTGTATTCCAAAATGCACACTTGAAGTCTTCTTGGCAACTCTGTGGTACCTGAGTTGGATTTCCACTTGCCTGAGGCTCCTCTTGTGCTTCCAACTCAATGGCTGTGTATTATTGCTGTGAGGCGTCAAAGCCTCCCCTGTGCACCAGTCCCTTCTCATTTCCTTTGCAAGCCGTAACCCTTCTACGTGAGCTTCTAATTCTTCTGTGTCAGCTGGGATTTGCCCTCCCGATATAGAAATCTTCTTGTATTCTAACTGTAAGCTTCTTGCAAGGTCAAGGCTCTTCCTGTGTTCAGGGAGCGCAGGGCTCGGGCTGGTCCAAGCCTAGTTTCTTTAGACAATCAGCAAACCAGACTCTGGTCTCAGGATGTTGGTATATTCCTGGTAAAAGCATCACTGATGATGGCAGTGCAGCCATGACATGATTTGAAGTCTGTGGCCTAGACCAAGTTGGGTTTAGGACAAAGATGGGGTGCGCTAGAATTCCTCAGGGCTTCCCTCACAACTCCTGGACTGTTGTTCAGTGATCTGTTTTCATGCTCAATAATTTCTCCTACAGTCTTAATGTTGCCAATATCTAGTTTCCTATTTTTCATTTATATCTTATTTATATCTTATTTGGGTTTGCCTTGTGGTTTGGTATCACAGTCAGAGCTGTGGTGAGAAAGCTGGACCCTTCCCCATTACCTCTGGGGCACTTTCTGAACCAAGCATCCTTTTTAAGCTTTTACTTTCTCTTTATTCCCTTCCAGTCTCTTGGCATGCTTCTCTTTGACAGAGATATTGGGTGCCTCAGACTTGTGCTTCCATTTCCTTAAGTTAGGGGGCCACCTAATGACTTAACATGTGTGCAGCCAGGTTTTCTAATGAAAAATGCTATTGCTTCAGTAAGAGCATGGTGGATTTGGAGTGCACTCGCTTTGTGTCTTTTTAAACACTTACAGAATCAGTGATTAAGATGGATCTCACTGATTTATCTGCCTGCTGCTGAATTCCTGCAGCAGTTCATTTCCAAACTTAGATGGAATATCTTTCTGGTTCCACGTATTGTAATCAGAAATGTGCCGTGTAAATTCATTGCTCTGTCATCTGCATATTGCTTTTGGAGCGAGGCTGTCCTCTAAATTGGGAGCTCCGTTTGAATTACTGTCATAATATGCTGGGAAGAACTGTTCAAGTTTTTCACATTTGTGCTATTTTTCCCCCCAGATCTGTGTTGTGCTTTGTCATCTTGCTAGCAACGCTATAAATGTTACCAACTGTACAAATAAAACGATGGGGTTTTTTTCCTTCCCAAAACTGTCAGCTGGCAGATTGTTATCAGATTTAAATCTGAGTTATGTTGTTTTAGCTGAATGCTCGTGACCTTTTGCTTCTTGGCATTTCAGACTGAAATTAAATATAATGCATAATGATACCCCATCACATGCTGTTTCAAGGCAAAATAAATAATTCTGTACCGAGTCCAAGGTAAATATATCCTCCCTTCTGTGTTGCAGAGAATGCTGAAGTAAAATTTAAAGACTTTGTAATGGCCATGAAGAATATGATCTTCACTGAAGACGAGGCCCGTTGTGTAGTTGAGGTGTTAAAGGAAAAGCCTGGTGCAATTCACGACGTCTTACAAAAGGTGAATGTCTGTGGGTATGGGGGAGAGGAGGCTTTGAAATGGGCAGCAAGTGGAGGAGATGCTGTCAAGTGAGCTAATGGATGCTGTGTCGCTATTTCTGCGTTATGGCTTTGGAAGACTTTTTTTTTTTCCAGCTGGTCTGTGCTTGCTTTTACATGCAGAAGGCAGTTGTCAGATATCTGCCATCTGCCAGGGCTGGCTAGACAGGCTGATGGCTCCTAACTGCTCATAAAGGGCAGCCATAACCATCGGTAGAAGGTATGTAATGTAGGGCTGCTGCAGCTGACTCAGTGTGTTGGCACGGGGGAAGGCTTTCTGGTGACTTTAGCAGCCATCTCTCACAAATATGTAGGAAAAACTGTAATAGAAATTAAGGGAAAAAAAAACAACCCACAACAATTGTATGGCTGTGTGCTCTACCATTCTGTGCTTTGCAGGACTCCCTCTTAGAAACCTTATACATTGAAGTGTTCTGGCTACTTTGGGTGTGTTTCATAGGACCTTAGGATACCTCAGACTGGAAGGGAGGTCTGCAGTCCTCCCTCAGAGCAATCTCTTTGCTCAAAGCAGGGCCTGCTCCCAGGTCAGCCTGGGCTGCTCAGGGCTTTATCCAGTCAGGCTTTAAACGATGAAGAATTGAGGCTGAGTAACTTATCTGGACAACCTGTTCCAATGCTTGGTGCTTCTTTACTCTCTAATTTCTACAATTTTTGTATTACGACAACAGGATGGTGACCACCAGTATCTCACAATGCCATTGAAGGACAATTTCAAATTGAGAGTGGGTTTGTGGGTCTGCAGTTCCCCTCTGCTTCTTCCGCTAGCAGACTTTGTTTGATACAGTCTGAGCGTAAATGTGTAGAAGGTTTGCCCCTCGTGGCAGTTCTTTCATTTTCTGAGAGCAGTGTACAAGTGGCAGGACAGCAGGGATCATTCCCCCTGCTTCTGTGTCCTGCAGCACCTCTAAAACTTGTCATTCTCCCCTGCACGGATGTTACTATTATAGCTGGAGGCTCTCCTGAGTGGAAGGAGAGACCAGACCAGTGTGTTCCCTCTTCCCTTTGTAGTGGGCTTTCAGGAGATGAGGTGGTAGTTCCAATCCAGGTTGGATTGCACCTGCTTTGAGCGTGGGTGGGACCAGGTGATGTTGGCAATCTCGTCCTCGCTCATTTATCGAATGATTCAGCATGGCTGTGCTGTTTTCCTTTATTTCTTTAATGACTGCTCTTTGTTTTTCCCATTGCCACCAAAGCAGCCATCTTCCAATGTGGGAGAGCCTTAAGAGCCCATTTATTCTCTTAATTGGTTTCAGTGCATTCGAAAATGCATTTCCTGGTCCGATAAAACCGGTGCTGCAGGATCCATTAGCAGCAGGGCTGGGTACTCATGGAGCCGTGTATGCTGCGCACACAAACTATGTGGGAGCACTTGGGGGTGTTGCTTCCTTTCAGCCTCGCTCTGCTGGTGTACTTCTGGCATGTACTGACCACTCGTGTGTGCTTTTGCTGCAGGCCAGCAAGGCAGAGTCGGCTGCAGCTATACATCAGCTGCAAGACAAGGAGAAAATGCTCGCTGCGATGAAGGAGGAGGCAGCTGTTGCAAAGGAGCAGTGCAAGCAGCTAACCCAGGTCAGTGCAAAGAAGCTTGTATGTATAGAGAGCTTTTGGATAATTGCAGGGGCTTGGAGGATGAGCAGCAACAAATCCTGTTGAGGTTAGTTTAAATTAAAAGGTGGAATCTCTCCTATTGGGAAGGTGTTCCAGGACTCTGTGTTAGTTTTTATGATGCTATTGGTGTATTTGTGCAGAGCTGTTTTCCAGTAGCTTTTCCAGGTAGCTCACTTACTGGCATTTTTAAGCTGAGGCCATTTTTCTTTTCAAAAGGTTACTAAGAGCAAATGCTTTTTTTTTCCACGAGCATTACATGGATATAAATATAAAACACCTCTTTGCCACTGCGGCTTTAATTGAGTACCTATTCCAGTATTCAAATGCTTGTGTGCTTCTAGGCACAGTAATGATCAGCTGTCTTTGAGAAAGCTGCAGCAAGTTTGAATGCTGCTTGGCCCCTTGAATTGCAGCACTGATAGCTTCAGACTTGCAGTTGCACCACCGTCAAGACAGGTTCATGAAACTTGATTTTTTTTTCTACTGAATGTTTCAAAGGAGATCCTTTACTGTAGAAAAATGAATTGTGCCAATGTTGCAATAAATCAGACTTGGCAGGGGTAGGATTCTTATGTTTTGGATTATTTGGAATGATGCTAGAATCAGGAATACTGTGGGATGGGAGCTGAGCAGAAGGAGTGTCAGAGCCTGAGTGTGGAGGGAAACTGATGCAGTGGAGGGGGAAAAACCATCTACAGAGTGGTGGTTGGAAGGCAAGGCAGTGTCTTGGGAGAAGAGGGGTGGTTGTTAGTTTTCTCAGTTCTGTTAGGGGGAGGAAAGGGAAGAGGAAAAATGAATGAGTGTTGCTGAAAGCTGAGAGGAAGCAGCACTGCAGCAGCTCTACTTTCACCTAAATCATCAGGGTAAGCAAGGGAAAAAAACTCAGCCAGCTCTTATCTTCTAATTAACGTGTTCCTTTGAAGACACTGTCAAAAGGGACTTGGAAGGTGAGGTGCAGAGATGTCCCTGGGGCTGTCAGTGCAGGTGGTATCTGGAGAGGATGAATGAGAGCAAGGAGTGCCTGACCTCTGTGGTGCTGGGTGTGTGAGAGCTGGTCTTGCCAGCATCTCTTGGTGGGGTGGATGGGCTGGTGAGGGTTGTAGGTGAATGGCAGAAGCTGGTGGAGGGGTAGAAGGAAGCCAGAAAATGTCATGGTGCCTCCCTCTTGTTGCATCCTAGCAGATGGGAGACCAATGACGCTCGTGTTGGAGAAGGCTTTGTGTCAAACTATCCCCATTGTGTTTTCAGAAGGGACTCAGAACTTCTGGTGTGGCTTTGGTTACTCTGTGAACATATGCTTGGGAGCTCATTATGCTTTTTTTTTTGTTCTGAAGAAGACAGCTTCCTGAAGCCAATTAACTAGTTGGCTCTAAACAGAGAGAACAGCTTTTATTGAAATTGAAATGTGGACAAAGCTTATAATTACTCTGAAGAGGTGGAAGGTATTCGGGCTAGTTATTTGGAGCACTGAACTGTTGTGGCAGGGCTCTCTGCGCTGTCGGAGAGGCTGACTGCTAATGTGGGCACTTTGGATCTCTGGAGCAGCCTCTGGCACTGTGTGTGGCATAGCTGGAGGCACCTGGAGGTTGGGTGTGCAAAAACTCCTCTGATCAGAGCTGCCTGAGCACTGCACTCAATGGCTTTGCTTACTGCAGCAAATCCACTTATAGTGCAGATTAGCAGCTCCGTGGACTTCTCAGGTGTCCAGGTTGTGTTACTGGCTAATAAATAATCCAAACTGAAACGTGTGTTTTCATTTGAAAGCTATAATGCGGCATGCTGGTGGGATTCAGGCCTTATTGCTGGGTGCAAATAGCCCATCTCCTCTAGCAAAACTGTTTTCAGTGTTGGCTTTGCAACCTGCTACAAAGCAATTACAAGCTCTGAAATGCTTTGTAGTTTTGCTGCAATTCTTTATCTAGTTTCTTTCATTTTGCTGTACCTGGGAGGAAAATCCAAGGTACGCTCTGTGCAGTATCTGTGGCTTTAATCGTTAGGACTCTGTATAATCTGGCCAAACTTGATAGAAATAAGACAACAGGAGGTGGTTGTTTAAAGTGGCAAACCTCTTTTCTAATACATGTGAAATTATGCTGATTTAAAATCCTCATGAGGGTGCTGAAAGCTCAGCCAGGTGTAGCACTGTAATTTCCGAGTGAACGCCGGTGCTTACTGTGGCTTGATGTATGCTTGATATGTTTCTCATAATCATAAAACATTGTTTCTGTTGGGCTCTAGAAGAGAGCAGTAGATGATTTCTTTCCTTTTTCCTTTGGTTTCCCACCCAAGGAGCTGGTTGCAGAAAAAGAGAGGAACTGCTTGCTTACAGCAAAAATGAGGGAACGCATCAACACGCTGGAGAAGGAGCATGGCACTTTTCAGAGTAAAATACATGTTAGCTACCAGGAATCTCAGCAGATGAAGATAAAGGTAAAAGCTTTCATAGAATCATTAAGGTTGAATCTCAGAGATACCCAAGCCCACCCCACCCCACCATGCCCACTGCCTGCGTCCCTCAGTGCCATGTCTCCATGGCTCTCAGGCACCTCCAGGGATGGTGACCCCACCACGGCTGGACAGCTGGATTTATCCAGCAGTGTTTGGAGAATCAAAAAGCACCTCAAGGTGTCATCTTTTTGTGAGTTATGACTTAACTTTACCACCATACATACAGTCTTCTGTCAGCTCAGGGACAGCCTGAGTGCCTGATAATGCTGTGCCACTGCATTGCTACTCCTTCTGTGAAGAGATGTTTCCTAATATCCAACCTAAACCTTCCCTGGCACAACTTGAGGCCATCACCTCTCATCCTTTACTGTTGGGTTGAAGTTCATATACAAGCAGATCAATGCTAAGAAACCTTTATTTTAGCAAAGAGTGCAGCATTTGTTATTTTAAGTCAGCTTCTGTGGAAGTGGTTGTTACCTGGAATCTTGAGTGCTGACAGCTGCTAGTGTGACCCATCTGCGTGAGGGTAGGAAAATTCATGGCTGATTGCACCCTTGAAGGTAAGACAGGGTCTTATCAATGGTGACTGTTTCACAGTCTGCAAAAGGCTAGTGCTAGGCAGCCTGGTTTATCTTAGTTACTTCTGCTTTGTGGTATTCTGCTGAAATGCTAACCAATTAAGCATGAAATCTAATTGAAATATTCAACTTCAGATAGACACTAATGCTGAGGATCATTTAGAAGCTGATAAATCTTGCTCTTAAATCTCAGTGCAGAGAGGCTAGACAAGTTAATACACAAGAAGTATCACTGATTAGGAAAGTGCTTTGCTGAGAGTATTTGAAGGGCAGCACTTAGATTTTTGTTTTTAGACTCTTCTCCTGAATTTGTTATGGTGTAGTGACCTCAGAAGGGGTTTTCACCAGATATTTTTAAGCAAAATGGCCCTGCCTATAGCAACTGACACGGCCTTAGATTTGACATTCTGGTGTGTTTTCCTACAACGATGTCACAGCATCAAGCCTGGGTTGTGAACATCCAGTTTCAGTAATATTTCTGTTGTATCTTGGCACTCTGCAGAATGCCATCTCTGCAGTTCTGGAGAAGACACTGTTTCACATGAACCTACACAGGAAACTGCAAAGTGAGAGGATCTTCCTGGGGGGGGNGGGTGGGGGGGGTGGAGGAGGGCTGGGCACCAAAGGGTGACTTCTGCCCATGTGTCTGTAGCAGTGGGCTGGAGGAAGGGCGTGCGGAGGTGCTCTGGTCCTGCTCCCCCTGCTGCTGTTTCACAGTGTTGCAGAGAAGCTGAACCGTAGCCATTAAAGATTCCGGATCCTATTGATCTGTGTGGTGTTTAAAATAAAGATAATACTAAACAAACAATACAAAAAAACTACCACAAAACAAATACTAAAAAAGCCCCAAGCTCGCCAAAGCCCAGAGAGAACATCTTGGATGTGTTGGTGCTGAGCTGGACGTGGCTGCTCCACAATGGACCACTCTGTTGCTGTTGTTGTTATTCAGATGGGTTTTTTTGGACTTGTGCTTACAAGATCCCCGCTGATGAGTCACTCATGATGAAAGTAGGTCTTGGAAATGGTGTCAGCTGCATCTGCAACTGATGCTGGAAGAGGAAGAACGTGTTACGTGCTGTATGTGCTTGAGGATTTTCAGAGCAGGCTGTAGGACCAGCTGTGCTGGCGTCTGGATATGGAAAGTCTGTTTTTTTTTCCCTTTGAATCCTGTCTTTTGGTCATGTTTGAACTATTCTGAAGCAGCTTTGGGTTTTGGGGCATCTCTCCCCAAAAAAGCACATTGAAATGTAGTTGAAGCACATTTTTGCCTAAAAAAGGATCGACTTTGTAGTCTTAACTTCAGAATATTAGATCCAGGCAAGCCTTTTGCAGTTCATGTGCTACAATCTGTGTATCTTTGGTTATTTCCAACTTTTCTGCTTTATTTACAGGCTTTGTATACCTCTGGCATTAATCCAGTGAATGTATTTCTCCCTGGAAAAGGGAGATTAGTACCCAGCTATCGATAACTATCGACAGTTGCACAGATGAGTTATCAATATCCTAAGTAATATTTGTGTACCATTTAAAATGTGGTCTTGATACAGTGGTATAAAAGGAAACTGATGTTTTATTCAAGCAAGTAGAGCTGAGCTGCTTCAATTTAATTGAGGAGTGGTATGTGTTGAGGAAGGAGGTAAAGGTGTCCCTTTCCCCAGCAGAACACTGACTTTTGTTACTTTAACTATTGCATAGTTGCCTCTGCTGTAATCTGTTGGTGGTTTCTGATTTCTCCTTTAATCTAATCTTTTTTTTTTCCCCCCCCTTCAGTTCCAGCAACGCTGTGAGCAGATGGAGGCAGAAATAAGCCACCTGAAGCAGGAGAATGGTATCCTGAGAGATGCTGTCAGCACTTCTACCAATCAAATGGAGAGCAAGTATGTTAGCAGCTACTTAGAGCTCTGCATGTTTTTAAGCTTTCCCTGAGGAGCTCTGGCTTCTGCTCCTTTCGTTTCTATTTGCTTGGCTGTCTCTGCATTTGTGTTTAAACTAGGAAATAGTGATTTTGGAGCATGGAGGTACTTGTTTGTATTTGCATTGAGCCAGGGCTGTCAGAACTGATTGGTGTCTTTCATCAGTTGGAAGCCTGGGCTGTTAGAGGTCTGAGGTCTGACAGGAAGAGCTCAGCCAAAGCCAGGTAGGGTCCATTTGTCCACCTGGCTTTAGGAGAAGTGCTCTTGCAGGTCTCTTGGGAGGACAGCAGCTCTGAGCTTATAAATTGGTCTTGCAATAAGAAGAAAATGTCAGTATGCTGCAGTGATGGTGACACTGGTGACAGCTGGATTTATCCAGCAGTGTTTAGAGAATCAAAAAGCACCTCAAGGTGTCATCTTTTTGTGAGTTATGACTTAACTTTACCACCATACATACACTCCTCTGTCAGCTCAGGGACAGCCTGAGTGCCTGAAAAGGGGTGTAGGCAGATAGGTGAATTGCTGCTAGTGGCCTTCTGCCTTCAGAAAGCCAAAACCACACTTCACATACTCTTAGATAGCTGATTTGTTACTGTTGGAGACTGGAATGTCAAAACTCTTGTCATGGCTTGGAAATGTTGCTGTATCTTCATTTTCTGGCTGGGCTGTTCACGCCAAGCTGCTATTTTATGGACCTTTCTGCCAACGTCTGCTGAACTGCTGAGCATAATGCAGTGGATGCACTTTCTGCTGCCTGCCCTCTTTCTGCAGTGCCATGTAATAAGGGCTGGTCCTCTGACTGTAGAGATGCCCTGTTTGTAGAAATGAAGTGTCATAATTACTAAATCTTGAAAAAAATGCTTTGTTTGGGCAAATATAAAAAACATAATGCTTTTTGCTTGCTTATACACAAAGAGGAGCCTTTCAGAGTTCTTGCCTTGGGTGACACAAATGCATCTTCACTCCCTAAGTGGGAGAGTGCATCATATACCTTCACAAGTTGAGTCAGGTCCATGAGGCAATGTGTTGTCCAGAGAGATGCCCACAGTTAAGTCTTCACTGAGTTACAGATCAAGAATCCTTCGTGGGAGGAGGAACAGGATGTGGATTTGTGAGACTCTTCCTTGTGCTGGACCTTTTTGTATAAAGCCATCCAAATTATACCCATCAGCTTTCAAACATTTTGAAGGAGCTGATGCTTGTGGCTTATTGACTTCCCTTTTGTTTCTGGCTTTGGGTTATAGCTGCTGTGCTGACAGCCAGCGATCCAGACCTCATCCTTTTCCTAGGGTAAAGCAGTGTGAGTGTAACTCAGCACAGCCCTCTGGCTGCAAATATAACACTTGATATTTGACTAGCTGTTGGTATTGCTTATGCTTCTTGGAGAGGGGAAGGAACTGAACAAGAAGCTGTAAAAATGTTTATTTCTAGGCAGGCAGCTGAACTGAACAAACTGCGTCAGGACTGCGCCAGGCTGGTGAATGAACTGGGAGAGAAGAACAGCAAGCTGCAGCAAGAGGAGCTCCAGAAGAAGAACGCAGAGCAGGCAGTGGCTCAGCTAAAGGTGACTTTGCTTTTCTCTGCCTTGCTGAGTTGCACTTGAGGCTTTATCTGAGCCAAGTCCTGAGCTGGGCAGGATGGAAGGAGTGTGAGAATCGCTTCTGCTGTTTCCCTGGCCGCTCGTTTTCTTTAGACACACAAATATCAGTTTGTGGTTAATTTCTGAGCCAGCCCATGGGCTTATTTAATGCTTTTATTCACTACCTGTATTTTCAGTGATTACAAACTGTGAAGTCAAACTTGCCCTCCCAGGTGAATATCTTTTATAAACCTGAATTGGTGGTGTTGAACTTTGTTTTCTACAATTCAGGCAGGATTTGTGTCATGGTTTGGCCTTGTTTCCATGATACTTTGGAGCAGTTCATCCAGATAGGGTCTTTTCATTATTCTTTTACTCACTGGTTGCTTTTTAAAATTACTGTTCTTTGGAGGCTACACACTTTTGCTTCAATGCACATTTAATTGTTTTTTAGAAGTATGCTGATGTTTTGATGTGTCTCTTTCATTTTCTGATGGGATTGTCAATTCAGAAGTTCTGTCTGCCTCCAGTCCTTACAGGTGGAGAATTGATACCTAGGGCTGAGATGTGGTTTAATTTACAGATGTGGTTTTGTGTTTTATGTGGCTAGACCAGCTCCTGCTGTTAATTCTGAACTTGCAGAGCAAAAATGCTGCACTTCCATACTACAGAAATCATCCTGTTAAGAGCCAGTGATTAAATTCTGTTCACAATTTGCCTTTCAAATTAATGGGATAAACTGTTCTGGGAGGAGGATTACAGGGCACTCTGTCTCTCTGATGTGCCCTAATGAAAACAAGGAACAACTTTTCTTCCTTACCATATGTTTTGGGAATAGCACTGAAGAGATGAACTCTGAATGTTTCAAAACTAAATTAAAGGTTAGACTTATTTTCATCAACTCTGTCTTCAATGTGAAGGTCCAGCAGCAGGAAGCAGAGAGACGTTGGGAAGAAATCCAGGTTTATCTCAGGAAAAGAACAGCAGAGCACGAGGCAGCACAACAAGGCATGTATCAAACAAGAAAATCCCACATAATGCTAACTGCAGTGATCTTGCTGTATTAAAAAAAAAACCCAAGTACTGAGTAATTGGCTTAAGTGTTAAATAGAGCTCAAGTTGATGTCAGTAGTGCTTGCACACCCTGGGGAAATAGTGTGCTGTGATATGACTTCAAATGCTGATGAGCAGAACCTTGGCTTGCTGGATCAAGGCTGCTCATCAGCTTCCCTGTTTGCAGTGCAAGTTGCTTCCCCCCCAGAGTTCAAGTATGTACTTCTGAATGTCAATCCTGACGTTTCTGCTACAGATGTGCAGAATAAGCTTGTCGCCAAAGACAACGAAATCCAGAGCTTGCACAGTAAACTTACTGATATGGTGGTGTCGAAACAGCAGCTGGAGCAGTGGATGTTGCAGCTGATTGAGAATGAGCAAAAGAGAGCTTCTAAGGAGGACTCTATGCAATTGCGGGTGCAGGTATTGCTCACATGTCTTATTTTTCCCCCTTTGTGCCTGTGGTAACAGTAATAACCTTGAAATGCTGCTTTAAGCTTTCCCACTGAGAGCTTGCATGCAGAGTTGGGAGGAAGACTGGGACCTTTTGGGACCAGGGATGTAATCCTTTCTGGCTGCAGGGAAACCAGCAGGTGTGTGGTGGGGTAGGAATATTTCCTTTCAGACCAAGTGGGATGTTACACTCCCCCTCAAACCAGCCTCTCTCTGTGGGAGAAAGATGGCATCTCCAAAATATGTGAAAATTAAATGCTAAGCTGTTCTTACTAATGCAAGCATAACTAGGAGCTAATACTAGCAGAAGTTGACCATCTCAGCCTGCTTTGCTTTTTCTTCTCTCTTACTAGGAGCTGGTAGAGCAGAACGATGCTTTGAACGCTCAGCTTCAGAAGCTTCATTCACAAATGGCAGCCCAGGTACAGCATGTTCTCACTCTTCCCTTTCTTTTGTAGTCTTCAACTGTGAACCTTCTATAAAAGGCAGATTTTCTTTTTTGAGCTGGATGTGAGATGTGCAGTAATGAAAGGGAAGACTTGTTAGCATCCTCTTTTGTAGTGTTCTCAACCTGATTTAAAACTTAAGCTTCTGCTCTCCTTTCTTTGGAGGGGAGATGTCCACCTTTCTCCTCCTGTACTGCCTTTCATTTATAACCAGGAGTGGAATACCATTAAATTGTTTTTTCTGTAGCTTTGCATGTGTGGGTATTCTCATGTGGTTCGTTGGTCTTTTTGCTGTCCTCCTGTGAACCACTTGATAATGTCTTCCCCTTGTGCATCAGATTGAGGAACAGTGACTTAGGTGGCTGCTGTATAAAGCTCTGTTCGGTCCAGTGGGGGCAGAACCCGAAAGAAAACCCTGACAAAAGCCCCCTTTGGGGCAGTGGGGTTGGACTTGATAGATAACCTCTGTGGACATCAGGGGTGATGAAGTGGTTTGGTCATGCAGGAGGTAGACCCTCTGGGACAGGAGCAACTCGATCCGTTTGACTGTGTCTATATGGCATGGTTCAGACGAGGCAGCACAAGACTCCCTGTGCTGTAGGGTGCTGTGGGGCAAAGCTCTGTGAGATCCAAGGTTTTTAGGGAAGAATGAGACTGGATAAGGATAAGCATGTGTTTAAAACACAAGTGAATGTGAAAGCTGTGCTGTAGCTGCTCCTAAGCTGGGTGTGAAGAAGCATTCAGATGCCTTTTTGATAACCAACGTGTCAGGTCTCTCCTGCCTTGGTTTGGAGAGCAGACCCAGTGTAGTGGCTGGGTTCTCAGGTTTGCTGAGCCCACACTTGAGGCTGACCTCTTAGAAATTAGTCTCTTCCCAGGGAGAGGAAGTGCCACTTGCTGTTTTTATGCTGCTGTTTCTGTTCCTAACGCCAGTCCTGATGCACTGTGCAGGGATTTTTTCCTCTTATTTCTCATTCGAGTGGTTTGACAGCAGAATGTCCCATAATGCAGCTAAGCTTGGGAGACAAGTGCTGGTGATCCCCACTGCTTGTTTGGAGTCTGACAAAGAGCAAAATGGCTCATCTTCTGCTTGTGCTGCCTTGAGCAGAAGGGGAAGGGATATTAGTATGTGCTGAGATCCTTCCTGTGTTCTGTAGCTAGGAAATACTTGAAATCTGCCTGTGCCAGTTTGAAATAATGAGACAAATCTTACAGGTGCTATTCCTGGTTTGCTGCAGAAGTGGATTCTTTGCCTTGCTTTACTCTCAGCTATGGCTGTTTTTTTTTCTTTCTTCTGCAGACCTCAGCTTCAGTCCTGGCAGAAGAACTGCACAAAGTGTGAGCATTCATTTCCCCTGGGGTCTGGGAGGTGTCACTGGCTGCTATCGCACATCACCTTTCCTCAGTTCATGCTCAGTGTGTATGGGAGGGAAGGGTGAAGGAAATGTTGTCCATGCTTTTCACTTTCTAACTGTGAGATTCACCTTCGAGCTTGGAAAACACTTCCTGCAGAGTTCCTTTCTGTGTCTGGTCTCAGATTTGCAGCCTGTTGTATGGGGGTCTGTGCTGCACAGCAAGCAGTGCCTCCCCTTGCCTATGGGAATCAGTGCAGCAAGCAGAGATGTGTGTGACCATGAGAATGTTAATATTTGGGCTGTATTGCTGGACCAGGAGACTTCTCCCTTTTGGAGATGGGGTAGTTTTGTTTTGGAGCTAGAAAACATCCTATAAATGTTTGGCAAGCAGACAGCATTTGAAATGGAGGGAAAAGCTTTTGGTTCCAAAGTGTGCTGTCAGCAGAAATGAGGGTAGGACCTGGACTGAAGGGCCAGTAGGTATTTTGTTTATCCTCCTGTTTCATGGGCAACTTTCATTCTAGGCCTTCTGATACTGATATGTCATCACTCTCATTTATACAGCATTGCAGAAAAGGACAAACAGCTAAAGCAGATGGAGGACTCATTAGGCAATGAACACGCCAATTTAACAAGCAAGGAAGAAGAGCTCAAGGTATAATAAAAGCATGTGTAAATGCCAGCTGGTAGAGGGATGGGCTCATTGGGTGTGCATATGAAATGAAGCCTGTGAGGTGGTTGCTGTCGTTAGATCTAGAACCAGCTCCTTTGACTACAAGGCAGCTGATCTAGCCAGGATTGGTGTGTGATGAAAGCCACTGATGACAAATGTTAGGGGTTTCCCTTGCAATCACCTCTAGTCTGCTACAAAAAACAACTAGGGATATTTTACACTGCAGAGTGGACTTAGCTGAAAGACCATCTGTGTGCAAAATGCAAGTGTATTTCTTTCAGGTCTTGCAGAATATGAACCTGTCCCTGAAATCAGAAATACAGAAGTTACAGGCTCTGACAAACGAACAGGTAAAATAACTGATTCATTTTAGGCTTCGTTTTATTATCTTCCCGTTGCCTATTTTGTCATAAGTGTAAGGGCAGATCTGTTGGTTTAAATGAGCTGTACACCACTCACAATGTGAGGTTACAGAATCAGGTTAATATGTGATTCCTTGGAGGTTTTGTTTTTGGTCTGAGATCTGCTTTTAACCTCCCTTCTTCACCAGCTGAATCTGTTTCGTACTTGGATAGCCAATGACTGAAGCACTTGCTAGTTAGGTTTGTCTAGATTTGCTGAGGTGCTGAGGGCATTGCACAGGAGTGAACACAGCTGTTGTTGAATATGCAACCCTGGCGATTGTGTATGAGGCTCATAAGCATCCATCTAAAAAGGTAAAAACCAAGAATATACAGAAAAACCTGCCTCACAACGGATGTTTTTTTAAAACCAAACAAATGCTTTCCCCTCTATTACTGCGTGGCCGGTGCATTACAGAGGTGGAAATGCTCTGATTAATTACTGAAAATCCTGGTTGTTAAATGAATCCTTTCGAGATCTTCTTTCTTCTTGTAATTGCATGCTTGCCTGATATGTATTGGTGTTTACAAGTGCATAATGACAAGCTTACCCCTTTCTTTCTTGCTGGTGAGTCATGTGTTGAGAGGCCAAATGACTTGTTCTAGCTTTTTAATATTGTGGAATGAAGGGTTGATTGAATCATGTGATGTATCCTAAGTCTGTGTTAATCCTCTTTATATCTAGGCTGCTGCTGCACATGAGCTGGAAAGGATGCAGAAAAGGTAAATAAATAGCTCTAGCATTCGATAAACAATTTTTATCAGTCTTTTTATGTTCTTTTGAATTGATGCTTTTTGTGAGATGAATGTAACTCTTCTATTGTGCCTCAGCATTCACATCAAAGATGACAAAATAAGAGCTCTTGAGGAGCAGCTTCGAGAAGAACTTGCTCAGACTGTGAACACAAAAGAAGAATTTAAGGTAAGATGCAGAACAGCTATCCTGGTGTTTAATGACAGCAGGTTTTCCAGGCTGCTGAGGTTGTGGAGTAGTTCAGACAATTGAATGTTGATCTGTGAAATGGAGCTGACTTTCAGATGTTCAGCTATGTTACAGCATTCATTTTTTTTTTGCAAGGCAGGGGTAATGTGGGATATCAGAGTAGTAACAACAGATGGTGAGAGGTGTGGGGTAACTCGAGTCAAGTGTAGTGTCTACAGCTGCAAAGAGTGAGGTCTTTGAAAGGTGGAGGCGAAGGCTGTTCAGTAACAACCCTTGCAGTTTTGTTGCATTCTATGTTTGAATGCAACTTCCAAGGCCTAGGTGGGAGGCTTTGCTTGGGTTATCTTGCTGTCAGGTCTCTTTTTCTTTTTTCCTTTTTTATTTTTCTGCCAAGGTAGGTATAAAAATGCTTATTTTCCTCCTGTCAGCTTCCAAATTGTTTCTCATAAAGAAGCAGCTACTTTTCCAAAGCTTTTAGATCCATGATCTGGGGTCTGCACTGCGGAGTTGGTGCTTGTTTTTAAGTGGTGTTCATATAGATCAACATAACTCAGTCTGAGCCTTGCAATACCATGTTGGTAGGTTAGCTTGTGATGAACAGAGCAGGTGGGTAGTGCCCAAGGCAGCATAGCTTCTCTAAGAGAGCCCGTGCCCTGTGGGTCTCCTGGAGCTCTTTGAAGCTGTTATCAAGTAGTGAACGTGGTTCACGTATTAAAATTGCATTTTTGAAAAGGTTTTGGTGGCAAAACCCCCAAAGTTTCTCTAAGGTGTCAAAGAACAAGAGATAGTGGTTCCCTCAGTTAATAACTGTGAAAGAATAGCTAACAAAGTAGGACTTAAGGTGGTTGTTCTTCACAATAAGCTACCAGTGGGGTGTGTGCTGGCTGATGGATGTGTAAATGATCTGGAAGGGGAGTGTGAAGAAGTGACAGCTTTATCATGCATTTGGTTGCCTTATGTGATCTGTTGACTCTGAAGAATCACAGGGGGCTTTCAAGGTGGTGCAGTGTTTTTAGAGGGCAGGTATAGTGGTGAAAGTGAATGTGATAAGGAATAATGTGAATTTAGAATGGAAAAAGACTTCAGAGGTGTTACGGAGTGGTTACGGGCTGAAATCAGCTTGGTGCTTTGTGTCCAGAAACCACCTGGAGGCAATTCAGCAGTTCTTAGGAAGTGAACAGGGACCTGAGTGCAAATGGCCATTCTTGGGATAGTGTGGGAATCCACAGTGTGCTCTCAGCATGAAGTTCTGTGCTCTTTCAGTTTCTTTTTTGATCCCAAACGTAAGCCTGCCCTGAATGCTTCTACCTGAGCAAGTGCTCCTTTCTTCCCATGCACGTGGAAGAGGGAAAAACCAGGCTCAAAACAGCCATTCTTCAGCCCTCACCTTTGCTGTCCCTTCCTGCTATCAAGTCTTGAGATGATGCTGATGCTCCTTGAGGAGGAAAATGCGGTTCCTCTTGCCTGTACACTTGGTACTGTCTGATCCTCTGCCAGGGAATGAAGATGTTAACAGTTGAATTTCTCATGGGAACTTAAGGACAGAAGTATTAGCCATCTTTCTTGCTTTCCTGTACTAAAGGACTCTTTGTAGTCTTGTAGCTTCCAAAGAACTGACTGTAACAGCTTCTGTGTTATTTAATTACCTTGTTGCCACTGTCCGATTGCTGTTGTTTGGGTGTGCAGTTCTGAGCTGATAAGTTTGAATTTCCTTTCAGATTCTCAAGGATCAAAACAAAACTTTGCAAGCTGAAGTGCAGAAGCTGCAGACTCTCCTATCTGAGCCAGCACAGCCAACGTTTGAGGTTGTATCAAATGTCCTCTCATTCTTTTTAAGTTCTTAGGTGTTTTCTTTTAAGCGGGCCATGGGGTGAGCAAAATCTGTTGCTTTTTAGGCACACATGGAAAGTCCAAGTCAGGCAGCTTCTAGATCTGGCCAAGAGTATCCATACAAAATGTGTGGAGAATGCTAACTTAGTGCAAGCAAGAACTTTTCTGCAGCCTCTCCCAGTTTTAATGATAATTTCTGGAATAGAGAAATCCCATGAGCAACCAGCCCTCCTAGGAGAAAGATCTCTTATTGGTCTGTGGAGAGACCAGAGCAAGATCTTCCTGCTGCTTGTTTTCCTTCTTTCTGAGAGTGAGTTCTCAAACCAGATGTAATCAAAGAACAGACTCATGTTATAGTGGTTTCTTCCTATTACTATTTTTTCTTCTCCCTCTTCTTCCATGTTTTTTGCAATGGCATCAGTCTGATGGGTGTTTATGCAGGATACTGTGGGTTCAGAGCTATTCTGCCTGGTGTCCTTTGCCTGAGACAGCTTTGAATACCCAACTCCATGCTCCTGTAGAATCAGAAAACTTTCTGAAATGCTGGAGAAAGACTTGCAGGACAGGAAACTGTTTCCTTTCTAGTCCCATGCTTGTATCTGGCAGTCAGCAGCTCCCTGTCTTCTGGCAGACAACCAGGCTTGCAGCCCTTACTCCCCTGGGAGGGCTGGTTTTGTTGTCCTGCCTGAAATAGCTGATTTTCCTTGGGAGCTGGTTTACATTTCTCATGGGGTCTCTTGCAGTGCATTACTGTTGGCCTTTGAGAAATCATAAATGCTCTGTTGGGTGAGAGCCTCAAGTGGAGCTTGTGATTTTGGTAGATACTCAAAGGACACAGATTTGTTAGGTGTTTGGGCTGGATCTGTACCTCTCTGGAAAGACTGACATCTATCCAGGATCAGCATTAGACTCATGTGCTGTGAGGATGTTTTCCCCTGTTCTGTTACCTGCTGGTTGGTGCAGCTCAGTAACTAAACTTCTGGAGAAGCTGATGCTCCCTAATTCTTTTTGTTGTTAAAATCCCAAATTGTTACTGATCCCACTGATGATCACCCTATTGCTTTCTTTTAATAGGCAAACAAAGATTTGTTAGAGGAGATGGAAAGAGGGTAAGAAACCACTTTTTCTTTTGCATCAGAGGATCGTGTAGAGATCCAGTTCTGCTGGCAGCAGGGTTGCTGTTGATAGCTAACCTGCTGCCAGAGGTTAACACTGCTTTCCTAATGCTCACTTCTGATTTCTCAGCATGAGAGAGAGGGACGATAAAATCAAGACGGTTGAAGAGCTGCTTGAGGCAGGACTCATACAGATGGCTAATAAAGAGGAGGAGCTGGAGGTAAAGTCTCCTGTATTATCTTTTTATGGGGAAATAGAGATTAAGTGCTCTTGTGCAAAGTGCAGGCTGGAATGCTTATAGTGCAGTCTAAGATTGGTCCCTTTGAGTAGGAGAGGCTTCTGGAGGCAGGGTTAAAACCTTTTTGGTAACACAGACTAAACATAGGCATTAATGGTATACACTGTGTGCTTCTCTCTGCTTAGTGTAGATTAGACTTTACTTGCATCTTGGTGTCCTTTGTAGTAAAGGTAATACATCTCCAGAGCTGTATGTTTGGTGTAATCTGAAACAAATCTGTCTTTAGAAAAGGGGTTTTTGTAGTAACTTGGCAGCATGGAATTATTGCATCTTTTTTACTCACTGGTAATCTGAAGGGCAGTACCAAAATCTGTTTCCAGCTGAGTTTTGCTTGAATGCTCTGTCCTGTCTGTCTGGACCTATCTGAAACAATGCTCACTTTGTGTCCCTAAGTTCCAGGTGAACGACTGAGGCCCCCAGGGAGAACTTGCATGCTAGCAAACTGTCAGGGTACCAAACAGCCAAAGATGCGAGCACATCATCTTAATGTTTCCCTGGACTTAAGTTTGAAGAGTTCCTGTAGATTGAAGAATAATTATCCCACTGAATAATTTGGCTCTGACTGCTGCAGAGGGGGGTCTCTTTCAGGCTTTCAAATAGTCTTTCACTTGTTCTAAAAGAAATTATTTTTCTGTCAAGCTTAACACTTTTTCCCCAATAAATGAGTCTTTCATTATCTGTTTCTCTGCTTTCAAAGGTACTGCGAACAGAAAATTCATCCTTGAGAAAAGAACTTCAAAGTCTGCAAATTCAGCTATCAGAGCAGGTAGTACTTCTCATCTAAAACTTTTATTACACCTAAACTTAAATCTAAAAGGATCTTGCTGTGGTTGCAAAAGTCAAGGGAAAAAGGTGAGGATGTCTTTGAAGCCCGTTGGCAAAGCATCCTGTTTTCTTCTAGCGCTGGTCTGGAAGCTGATATTTCTGTCAAATGCTTCCTTTGTATAAGTGTCAGAAATGTGTTGGATCTCAAAGTTCCAATGCAGCAGTGGTTCTGGGTTGGTTTCATCTTGCCACGTACTGAAATGGCTGTGGGCTGTATTTTTCCAGCAGCCTGGTGCAGTAAGCATGGCTGGTAGGGAGCTCCTGCTGCATCAGCCTGAGTCTGCATATTTGAGATTGCTGCTGTTAACCCATGCTTGTGCAGATATGACTCAGCCCCCTTCTCTTTGTATCCCTGTCCAGTGACACTATCACAGCGTGACGCTCATTACTGTATTGTTGTTTTTGACATGCACTCAATGCCTGTCACAGAGTACCTTTCCTTGTTGATATCCAGTTCTGCATGGATGGCTGAGGAGAGCATTTCTATAAAATCATTTGGGAGAAGGGAAAAAAACCTCTATTTGTTCTTAGAATTACTGTGGGGAGGTGTACGGTGAAGCTCAGCTTCTCCTAGTAAAGCTGGAGTGTGGGTTTGTCTTGCTTTGCTGTAATTCATTGCAGACCAGCTAATTTTGGCAGGAACAGCCAGATAGATAACATCTCTAGACTGCTATGTTTTCTTTTACCCAGTGCCAAAGGGCCCAAGCTCTTTACTCCTCACCCCCTACCACTTGCAGATCGTTTTGCTCTCTTGTTTTTCTAAGCTGAAGATCTGTTTTGAACAGGTTTCCTTCCAATCACTGGTGGAAGAACTCCAGAAAGTGTAAGTGCCTGCACCAGTTCCATTTCTGATTGTTACTTCTGTCCATCTTTATTCCATGACTGCTTGTTTTGCTTCCCTGAAACAATTTACTTTTAACTGGGTGAAGTGTGCATGTGCAGCAGGAAGCATCCTTGCTTTGGAAGCATGTCAAGTCAGTTGAATAGCTTTGAAAATCCAGTTGTTTCTCTGCTAAGCAATTAACTTCATAAGTCTAACTTTGACTAGGCGAGGGATTGCACTGAGCTGTCAGATAATTGTTTTCTGCAGTGGGTACTCTGAAAGGGCTGAGCTTGTTCAAGCTGTGTGTATATGTGCATTTGAAGTTAATACTTTGCTGAAGCGTCGAGTGAAGGCTGAAGTGCGTGTCATGCCAGAGATATCAGTGTGGTTTTTTGCTTCAAAATGCAAATTGAGCTATCTGTTTAGCATGATGAGCTACTGGTTATGTAAAGCTGGTATGTTCTGCACTATCCTCAGACGCTCCTCCTGCTGGTTGCTTCTGGTTCTGGGACTGCAGTGAAAAATGGCACCTGCAAGAGTGAAAGGTCCCACTGTGGTTCCCAGAGGCCGCTGGTGGGATGTGAGCTGTATTTGCTCACGTAGCCCGTTTGTTCAGCCAACTAATGCTATTCTTCTGCTCTTGCTAAGGATCCATGAGAAGGATGGCAAAATAAAATCAGTGGAAGAACTCCTACAAGCAGAAATCCTTAAAGTAGCAAGCAAGGAGAAGACTGTTCAGGTACCCATCCCGATACCTTCCAACACCTTGGCTCCTTTCTGTGTCTATGCTATTGACACCATTTATTCGTTACTGCATGGCGTTCTGTAGAGATGAATTTGTAGCTTCCATTTTTGTGGTGTTTTTGTTTCCATTGTCCAATCCTGTCTTGTTTTGTCATTGAAAAGGCTTTGACACAGAAAATAGAGGCTCTGAAAGAAGAAGTAGGAAATTCCCAGCTTGAGATGGAGAAACAGGTAAAACACCTTAGTGCCAGAAGTGTGAACCAGACTTGCCTTGGATGCACTGCTCACTCATTTCTGTTTGACTATGTTTCCTTTCACTGGTCTGTGTCATTAGATAAGGAAACTTTTTGATGGTAGAGCTACGCTTTTCTCTGATATAAAGCTGTAAATATGTAGTGTAACTGCTAATGCCCTGCAGAAACCACCCTTCTCTGAATGCCAAAGGTTTTTACATTTGTGACTGACTTCAGGCAAGAATTGCCATTGCTTCAAACACTGTAGCATTATGTCTGGCTGGGCACACTGTGTACTGGGATGTGCCGTCCCTGCAGTGCAGCAGGACCCCAGGATGTCTGTTGGCATTGTGACTTTTTGAAATCTCCAACGCTGTTGCAATCTCCCCTTCTGTTGTTCTTTGTTACTAGAACAATACTACTGACCCCAATTTTATTTGGTTTCTGGGTAAAGCTAAGGCTATTCTGTTTCCAGTGTCCAAAGAAAGCCTGTCTTGGCAGAGGGGGTTTTTACTCCAGCTATCAGGAATGAAGAAATGGAGGAGTACTGGCTTTTTTGGCATGCTTGCTGTCTAGCATCTAGGAACCCATGTTTCCTTAGGGAGCCCATTCTGCAGGCAGCTTGATCCATTGTGCTGGCAGGAAGTTTGCTTGCCTGTTTGTGTGGGGTGCCTGGCTCTTCTAGTCTGTAATTTTTCAGTCTTTCTAGTGACATTCCAATGTGTCACCTACTTTCTCCATTCCTTAGTGTTCAAGTTTTGTCCTTTTTAGGCAAAACTTCACAGAGCATGTTTGGACCTTTCCTCTACTGCAGTTTCCCAGGAACTGGAGGAATTATTTGTGGTGTTCCATCCATGGAGGTGACACAGAGTCCAGGACAAAATGCATTTTGGTGTCACTGGCCCTGCATATCGCAGAGTCACAGGGGTTGGAAGGGACCTCTGGAGATCATCCAGCTCAAGCCCCCACTAAAGCAGGTTCCCCACCTCCTCACCTCCTCCAATGGCAGTACATATGCACCTCTTGGTCTCCTGCAAGTAGAAACAGAGGTTTTTGGGAATGTCTGAAATGGGTTGGATAGGATTAAACTCATGGAGCTGTTTGGACAGCTGGTATCTACACAGGTAGCAAGTCTGTGCTTTGTCAGTCTTCTATGCAAAATTCAAAGCAAATATTCCTACTCCATCTTGGTTATTCAGTTCATGTCTTGTCTTGTTGTGCAAAGATGTAAATGACCAGAGGTGATCTCTGACCTGAGCTGCAGTTCCCAGTGAGGTGGTTGTCATCAGTGGCTGCTTTTTCCTTCGTTGCCTTTAGTGGAGCTCTGCTCTGGTTGGCCTGCATGTGTTCCCTCTTCCACTCATTTCCTTTCTGCTGTGGAAGTCCTGTTTTAAAAGTGGTGAAAGTAAATAACAGAGATGTTTTACTTCTCATCATTTATTTTCTCACAAAGAATAGATGTTTGTGCTTACATCACTGCAACAAATCCTGCTGTTTTTAATGGTGTTTAAAGTTCTTCCACCTGTTTCTCCCTAAAGCACTTTATAGCTTTTTTGTGTCTTCTCATTGGATATTGAACTGAAGTACTGATTATTCTCTTTAGGTGTCAATTACATCCCAAGTCAAAGAACTTCAGACTCTGTAAGTACAGCTGTTAACACGTTTCATCTGCCCTGTTCACCTCTTGTTTCCTTTTGCTCTGGTCTTTAATTTAAAGTATTCTTGCCCAAGAATATCTCTGCTTCTCATCAAGGGAGCCAAGCGAGCAACACCAGACTTAGTAGATGTGCAACCTGACTGCATTTACCTGCAAACAAGGGGAAGCACTGCTTGCTTTGGCCTAAATTAACTTACATGGGATGAAATCCAAGTCAGGGTGGAAGCACGTAGGCTAGGTGCTGTGGCAAACTTACTTTAATCCAGTCTATACTGTAGTAGGTGGGTTGGTGAATAAGAGTTGAATTGCTGTGGTCGTCTGTCCCTCATGTCCCCATTGGGACTTCCTCCCCCACTGGGAGAAGGGCAGGAATTACTTTTAGGCAAGGTGAGCACTCATTTGAAATCCCTGCGATGTATGTTGGTGCAGAATTTGTCTGCTTTCACTTAATGATCAGTACCATGATCAAGGGCTTCTCCTGCTAACCAAGTCTGATGTGGAAACGCTCTCACATTGATTTTTCAGCAGGTGAATTATGGTTATGCCTTTGATCACATAGGCTGCTTCTGTTTGTTACATGCTGCAAAGCACAGTATTTCTTTTCTTTTGAGATGAATAAAAGAGCAAGGGCTTATTCTGTGTGTCTGCGTGTGTGATGGTACAGGTTGAAGGGGAAGGAAAATCAGGTGAAAACCATGGAGGCCTTACTGGAAGAGAAGGAGAAAGAGATTGTTCAGAAAGGAGAATGGCTGAAGGTAAGCTTCCTTAGTATTCTGAAGGGAAATAAATCCTGTTGCAGTGTTTCTGGATGTGGAAAGATTACATTTATACTTCTAATCTCCCTTTTTTTTTTGTTTGTGCAAAGGGTCAGCAAGATACAGTTGCACAATTAACCAGTAAAGTTCAGGAGTTAGAACAGCAGAACCTGCAACAGCTCCAACAGGTATGGCTTGCAGAGTGGGTGTGATTATAGGGGGGTGCTTGGTTGAGCTGGAAGATGTTTAGCCTCTACTCCTCCTAAAAGGTTTGTGTTGGCTTCAACCTACAGAGCTATTTTAAATTCTGTTTGACTAAACTGGTGGGGTATACTGTGCAGTAAGCCTATTTCACCTGTGTTTATCCAAAGCAGACATTAATGCAGCTAATGAGCTCGGTGAGCTTTCCTTTAACTTGGATGATACTGTCCTTAATGAGCAGTCTGGAAACTTAGAAGCTCATCAGCGTAGTCACAGCTGTGTGCTGGGTACCCCCTTGCCACACTGAAGCAGTGTCTCTGTAGGGTTAGGGGTAGCAGAGGAGCTCCTGCTGTTACACAATGAAGCAAATTCCCTTGAAGTGCTGAGGCTTTGCTGTGATTTGGGATACACAGAGAAAGCCCTGCTTCTGCAATTCATGTGTTTAGCTATTCTTGGAGCAACGTGTTTTGTTACAGTGCAAGCCTCTCAGTGTTTCACTGGGAGTTGCTGTTAACTTAAAGGCTTCTGGCATGGCTTGTGCTATCAAAATGAGATTGGGAATTCTTGTTTTTCAGGTACCTGCAGCATCCCAACTCCAGGACCTGGAGAGCCGGTGGGTACATTTCATAGCAGCTTCTCTGCTCTAACGTGCATTCAGTGCTGGCGTTTCGCTTAAATTGGAATGTACAACTTGGCTTCAAGAATTTTATGGGCTTTGCTAAAGTAAGCTGTTAGTGCTGATGGATGCACACCAGCCAGCACGTCTGCTGCTCGTGTAATGGCAGCGTCTGGTGGCTTGTGCATCTGAGCTGCAGCCTTCAGATGCTTTGTGAAAGTGAATGATCGCCCAGGGCTGCACTAAGTAGTGAAGCTGCTGCTTGTGTCTGGTGATAACTTCTCCTTCTGTTTAGCATGTTTAAAATAGCGTGTTTTTACGTACCTGCAGTTCAGTCAGTAAAAGCAACAAATAGTTTGCCATTTTCAGTCTGAGATGCAATAATCAGTTTTCCAGCTCCTGTTTTATGAAGAGATGCTGGTACAATTCTCTCTGTTTTCACTCTGCTTTGTCTGCCTGCTCTAATTCAGACAGGCTGCATGTGCTTGTGCCAGTGACTTTGTCTTAGAACCACTAAGGTTGGAAAAGACCACTAGGATCCCCAAGTCCAGCCCACCCCCACCATGCCCACTGACCACATCCCTCGGTGCCACATCTCCGTGGTTCTTGAACACCTCCAGGGATGGTGACTCCACCGCTTCCCTTCCATGCAGCTATTGCAAAGTGCTGCCCTCCAAGCAGGGCTCCTGTACAGCCTGCACATGCTGCCTAGGCTCACCTTTGGGAGCTCATGCTTGGTACATCATTCCTAGCCCGCTGGCTTGAAGGACTGGCCCAGGTAATTGCTCCTCTCCCACCTCTACTCTGAATGCTGTTGAGATCAGTTGTGACCAAGCTCATTTGCTGATTGACACATGAAGTGGTTAGCTTGCTTCAGGCCGCTTCTTAGCAAGTAAGTGTTTGCAGTACAGCTGGCACATATTTCTGTTAGTTTTCTTGGTTTAGAGCCATACTCTAATGGTTTCTTCTCCATGTGGCTGCTTATTTTATAGCATATGAAGATTAGTTTTTTCTGCTGCTGCGAGAACTGTTCCAGCTACTATTTGTCCCTTTTTAGTATCAATTTCTATTTAACCCTTTTCTCTTGTTTTCTAAAATTCCTATGCAGGTTGAGAGGGGAGGAAGAGCAAATCAGTAAGTTGAAAGCTGTATTGGAAGAAAAGGAGAGAGAAATCGCAAGCCAAGTTAAACAGCTGCAGGTAAAGTTTCAATAGAAGTGTTTTCTGTTGTAAGGGGTGGAGCAGATATTGTGTAACTGTGTATATGTGCATGTAAATGTTGTCTTTTTCCCTTAAACAGGCTATGCAAAACGAGAACGAATCTTTCAAAGTTCAAATTCAAGAATTAAAGCAGGAGAACTGCAAGCAGGTACAGCTCAACTGCATTGTTACTGTGCAAAGTTAAAGGGGGTTGCTGTAGCCTATGTGGATGTGTGGAAAACCAAGAGTTGCATTAACCATGCAAATCCAGGGACAACTTCAGGGTTGAATTGCGCTAAGCCAGCTTCTCTGACTGTTGCATATCTGTTCCTGCTGCCCTTTATTGTGTGGGTTTGCAGCCTTGTGCTCTTTCTTATGTCTCCTGTGTTCTTGTCTAGCTTTCCACCCCCATCTTTAAATGCTGTAGCACAGCTAGGGTGCTTCTGGCTCGAGTAGGCTGGGCAGGAATCCTTTGAAGGCCAGGAGCGCTGCTGATGAATGTTGCAGCAAAGCCTGATTAATGAGGCACATCATGCTTGCTGCATCACTCCTTGCTGCTGATCTGCTCCTAATGAGTTTCTGATCTGTTTGTAGGTGTCTCTGGCTGTCCAAAGTGAAGAGCTCCTGCAAGTGTGAGTACTGCCAGAGGTTGAGTGCAATAGATAAGTGCTTAATTTCACTTGCTGCTTGGCATGAAATAAATGCCGAATGTACAGTAGCTGCTTGTGAGAATAGGCCAGTTCAAAACAAAACCCCCCAGAATCAATAACACACAACTTTAGTATCTCATAAAACTTGAGCACAGAGATTCAGCTGATGCAAATAATTCTTAGTTTGGGTCTTCTGCAGCAGTGCTTGCAGGGTATGATTTGGCCACAAGTAAGCAAGCCACGACTGATTTAATTTTAGGTGCGTGCCAACTTGGCTGCATGTCTGAAAAGTTAAATGGTGGTGTTTCAAGTGAAACAACAAGCTTTTTTTTCTTAAATCTTCAGCCATATGTAGGGTTCTTGTTCATATTGTGAAATTGTTTGGTAGGATTTGCTTTCCAGGCAAGGTCTTGGGGGTAGGAGAATGCTGTAACATTGAGATGACTAAAGAACTACATGAAAGCTAATGCCGTGCCAGCTTATGCTGCGCAACACAAATTGCCACTGTCTTGCATTCTTTGCTGGCTGAAATGTTTTCTTTTTAAATGATGTAAATTGTGGACTGGGTGCTCAGAAAGGAGTGCTCTAATCCAGCAGACAGTGCCTGTTTTGTGGTACTGTGCTGGCGTGGGCTGGCTGAGTTATCCTCAACAAACGTGTTGCCTTTCCGTGGCCTCGATAAGTGTGTGCAGATACTTGTTGTAAGCAGACAGCAGGTTTACAATGGGCTGTGCTCTGGCAGCCCACAGTTCATAGAGCTGTTGGAAGCGAGTGGGATTGCCAAGTGGAGAGAGCAGTTTTTCAAGGAGGGTGCATTGCTAGAAGAGAAGAAAGCGAGCATGTGTAATAGGGCAGCACTGCTTCAATGAAGTTTTTTTAAACGTCTCCTGACTTGTTTATGATTCTTTTTTGCTAATTCAGGGTTGCAGGGAAAGAGAAGGAAATTGCCAGTCTCCAAAATGAGCTCGCCTGCCAGAGAAATGCTTTTGAGCAACAGAGGAAAAAGAACAACGTAAGGAAACTTTTCCCCCTTTACCTTCGATCAGCAACCTTCCCTGAAACCTGCATGTGTGGCATTCCTCAATTCCTAGGGCATTCTGCTAAGAGAGTATTTCTAACAGTTGTTTCCCATACTGTGTCCTCTAGTTGCTCTTCTTTTTTTCTTGGGAGTGAGTAAGGATCCCTTATGTTTAGCCAGCTTTGTGATTACTTGCTGAATGGATGAGAGGGAGGAGACATCCTGCAGCAAGTTCTCAGCCTTGGGTTCAACCTTGTTAGCCCCGTTCAGAAACACAGCCTTTCCCAAGGGGCTAGGGGTGGGAGGATGAAAGGGCTGTGCTCTGACCGAGCACCTGTGGGTACATGGGAGGTGGTGTTACCTTCAGACTCCTCAGGTCTGCCTCTTCCCACTCCTGGGAGCTGCTAATCCTGATCGTCTGGGGGTGGTGAGGGCAGTCAGCCTCCCTTTGCATCAGCCCCTGGCAGCACCATGCGGGTTGTTTGCATGTGGAAGTAAAGATTGCATCTTCCACTGTAGTTTTCTCTGAAGTACCTCCCTTAATACAACGACTTGTGGAGAGCAAGAGAATGGTGTCTTTAAATTATATGGAGGAAAGCTGTTAAAATACAGGATTTCTAGCTCACTTAATAGCCTATAAAACCTACTGAATGCTATACAATATGCCTCATTGCTTAAAAGCGAGACATGATAAGAATCATACATGAGGAAAACACTAGGAATGTATTGCTTTTGAGCAAGTAGGATTGCTTAAAAGCTGAAATAAAGTAGGGGAAAGTGGTTGGGTCTTCTCAGAAAACAGATTAGCTAGAGAGGTAGAATGTGTGTGTGCTTTCTACTGACTCCAGGGGAGTTGCAAGTACCCTTTGTGGTGCAGGCAGAAGCTTGGTTACTGATAAGAGTGGGCCATAACTGTAAGTCCCAGATTGCCATATTGCAGTTTTAGCCAATTTTGTTTCCTGAGCTGTGAAAGAGCTTTTAGGACAGGCAGGCAGAGTGAGGAAGTGAGGAAGTTAAAACCAATGTAGGCATATGCAAGGATTTGGATGCCTTCCTAAACCAGTCCTTTGCCGAAGCAGATTGCTCTGAGGGTTGGGGAAAAAAATAAATTAAAAAATAAATTAAAAAATCCGAGTCCCAAGCACTGTAATCTCCTCCCCACAAGGCCCAGTGTCCTTTTTGTGTGAGCTCTCAGCCTCGCCGTGCCTTGTGGAGTACACGTTTGATGACCTCGCCAAGAAAGATGCAGCACTCTGAGCCCTGCTCACCTCTGGTGAAAGCCCAAAGCTTTTCAGGAGGGCACTGGTGAGCACCTCAGGTTTCCTTTGGGCTCGTGCTGTGAGCTGAGGCCCTGAGCCTTGTCAGGCCTGTCTTAGTAGGTTTGTTCCGAGGCATTGAGATGGACGCCGTTAGATCTGGTTGCACGATTGGGAACGTCAGTGTGTACACCTCCATGTGTATTTGGGTCCATGCTGGGTTCTGCACTGCAACATGCCTAACACTCTGTTGTGTAATCTGTGGTTTGGTGTCTGTGTTCCTCACTACTTTTGGAAGCTTCCCTCTTTCTTCTTACAAGTGCAGTCAAAGTGTGGGGTTGCCAGCATTGCAGTGCTGTGCTCTGCAGTCCGGTAGGGCTGGGATCAGTTTTTTGGATATGGGGCAAGTTGGGCAGAAATTGGCATTTTTTTCCCCATTTTCCTTTGAACTCTTGGAACATGACACGTGTTTTTGCTAGTGTATGTCATCTTACCCAGCAAAATCATGCAGTAACCAGCATTTAAATGCAAATGGTGGAATGTAATGCAGAATATATCTCTGAAGTAAAAGTGGAAACGGTTTCAATATTGGCTGAACTGAAATGATTCTTTCTAAAAATGATTAGGACCTTCGGGAGAAAAACTGGAAAGCAATGGAGGCATTGGCATCAACTGAAAAATTGCTGCAGGACAAAGTGAACAAGACTGCCAAGGTTGTAATGTTAACTGCTAGAAACGATGCGTTAAGCCAGAAGCAAATCTGCAGCTGGTTGGTTTTTTTTTTAAGTGGAATGGAGGCATTTGACTTTTACTGCAATTTAAGTATAGTCTGTTCTGAGTGATCATTCATATGCTCTCACCTCTGCTGCTTCCTGTCATCTTCAGGTTTCTTTTGTTTATTTTTCTCCTTAATTTGTGGGCATGCTGACTTGTGATTTGTTTGCATAATTGTTAGAGCTGTCGTGAATGGGCTCGGTGAGGAGCTCCAGAACAAAACCAGGCTGGGCAGCAACCTGCTTTCATCTACAGGGCTTCCTCTGTGCTTCAATACGTTGATTGGCCCCACATAGAATTAGAACCAGATGATTATTTAAAAACCTGGGAACTGCTCAGGAAAAGTGTGTCGCTGCAGCTGTGAATTTCCTCCTTGAACCTGTTTGAAGCTTGACAGAGCCTGTCACAGCCAATCCTTAACCTGACACAGGCTCTGAATTGCCCCAGAAGGAGCTTGCATTTGTTATGAGCCTGACTTGGTGCTAATTGTCACTGTGCAGAATTAAGAAAAAAAAACAAACAAACAACAGCAACAAAATGCATTCAAATAACCTGAAAAAATCACAGAAGTCAGGCGGCCAGAAGCAGCTGAGCTCTGGTTCAGGGCTGCCCATCTGTGTGCCAGAGATGTCCCTGCTCCTTTGCTCAGCCCTGTGCTCAAAGAACTTGTGTACCTGCTTTTGCTGTGTGCTAATGCCTGCTTGCTTTCTCGTGCAGTCTGAAGCCTTCATTAAGCAGCCACGTGACACTTTGGGGTGTTTTCTAAGCTGCTGAGAACTGATGCACCCAGCACAACTTCACAACCTGCTGTGTCTGCTGTCTGTTTCTGTCTCTGGATCCCAACCTACTAATGCCACTGGTCTCTTGCAGCAGAGGAACACAGAGCAGTAACAGCGATGTCAAAGGAAAAGAAAAATCAAATGCTAACAAGAGACGTTTGCTGGAAGCTGCCTTTGTGCAGGGATGGGCTTCTGTGTTTAACCTTCAGTGGGAGCCTGATGAGGAGCGGTGTCTGGCTAAATAAACCCTTCTGCCACAGGCACTGCAAGCAAACATCCCGTGGCTGGGCACTTCTCATGGTAGATAAACTGAGAAGGAGCGATGGATCTGTGATACCCCTTGGCTCTGTGCATTTTTCTTTTAGTTTGCAAAGCAAAAAACCTGAAGGTTTTCACACAGCTCTAATAATTATTTCCCATTTCACCCATACTGGGGAAGGAGGGCGTAAGGGTCCTCTTGTTATGTACTTCAAAGTAATACTTAAATGATTCTATGATTCTGTCTTCTGAGTTGAAGGGACCTTTAAAGATTACCTGGTCCAACCTCCCTGCAATCAACAGGGAGCAGTCTTGCTTTCTTGGCCTGGTTCAAATGTGCATTAACACAAAGTTTACTTTTGACTTTAATGCTCTGTTTTTGATGAGATGATGTTAATTTACAGTGATTTTTTTTTTTTTCCCTCCTAAAATTGTTTGAAAGAAGTATGGGGTTTGTAAACCTTGACTGACCAAACCTCTTGGTTTTGAGATCACTCAACCTGAGTGGAAGTGTTGGTGTGATCTATGGAACCGGTCACTCAGCACAGTGTAGTTTGTGTTGTGTTGTGAACACGTGAGTGGTGGTGTGAATACGGTGCCAACAGGCGAAGCTGGAGGAGACCTTTAAGAAAATAAAGCCTTAAAAGCACAAACAAACTTGAAGGCCAAATTCTGAAGCAATTTACTGTCAATTTTTGAAGCTATTTACTGGCAGTTCTAGAGACCACAGAGCCTTCCTCACTGAAAGCCATCTTTCTGGGTTAAACAAGTTACTTTGTGTGTAGGAGAGGCTATTGTCACACCAGAGGAGTGTTTTGCCCTATTTCATGTGAGCTCTTTTCTTGGTTTAGGAGAAGCAGCAGCACATGGAAGCTGCCGAGGTGGAGACACGAGAAGTGCTCCAGAAGCTGTTCCCCAACGTCTCTCTTCCTGCCAACGTGGTAAGAGAAGTGGGGCTCAGTGACCTGCTGGGAGCTGGGGTCCCACTCACTGCATTGGTAGTTTGCAACATGTCCCTGCAGTCTTCTCTCCCAAGGGTTCTCCAGTGGGAAGCGAGTGCTTTCTGCTTGTGAGATCTGTGCTTGGTAGCAGCAGAGAGGCAAAGCAGAGAGGCTATCTCAAGAACAGCATTAGTTTTTTATCCTTTCTTTTCTCTTTCACCTGCCCGTGCTACCCCTATTTAAGTATTCTCAGTGTCCTGATGATGATTGTTCATCACAAGACTAAGTCTTTACAATGACTTTCTGCAAGGTGATAAAGGAACCTTCCTGCTGAGATCCCCAGAATTACATGGCAAATGTCTGCTTTAACTGTTCAAAGATTTAACAGCAACAACAAAAATTCCTTAGGTCTTGAAATATTTATCATAGAGCCCTGACACTTGCAGGGAGACCTTTGTGACTGTATTTCAGCCCCCATGAGCTGTGTCTGTCATAACCCTATGCTCCTGGATTGCTCTCTGTTGACTCTGGGCTGCTTACAGTAGACTGAGAATGGTTTGAGTTGGAAGGGACCTTAAAGGCTATCTGGTCCCACTCCCCTGCAGTGAACAGGACACCTACAGCTCCATCAGGTGTTCAGAGCCCATCCAGCAAAAACCCTTTTTCCTTATATCCAGTCTGAATTTCCCCTCAAACCTCTTGGTACTGGATGAATAATCAGTGTCAGGCTGTCGGTCAGTCTGTGGGAACTGGGGGACTGAAATGCTGCTCCGTAATACTGCAATTGAGGGACAGATGTCCTCAAGATAACTTTACTGAGGTTACCTGTTGCTCTAACTGAATGCATTTCCTAACAGAGCCATAGTGAATGGATATGTGGATTTGAAAAGATGGCTAAAGAGTATTTGAGAGGAGCTTCAGGATCTGAAGATATCAAGGTAAGCCCAAACAGTGGGCGGTTTCCTTGTGCATGGCATACTGTATTTTCTGATATAAATCTTGCAGATTTGTTAAGTTCAAATTGGTAAACAGGTGATAAGAGATTTTTTTAATAGCTACTGGCATTATGTATATTGGAAATATGGTTGCATCTTTGAAAAGGACCTTGAGGAGCTGTGAAAGCCCTGATTGAAATTCCTGGTTCCTTTTTAAAGTGATTGGTTTGGTTTTGGGCAAGTAGGGTTACTGCAGTACCTTCTGTAAAGGTTGTGATTGTGTAGGTGAATGTTGTGCTTGCTATTTTAAGTGGCTGTTTATGAGGGTGGATAGTGATAGGATAAGGGGGAATGGTTTTAAACTGAGACAGGGGAGGTTTAGGATGGATATTAGGAGGAAGTTTTTCACCCAGAGGAACAGGTTGCCCAAGGAGGCTGTGGATGCCCCATCCCTGGAGGCATTCAAGGCCAGGCTGGATGTGGCTCTGGGCAGCCTGGTCTGCTGGTTGGCGACCCTGCACATAGCAGGGGGTTGGAACTGGATGAGCATTGTGGTCCTTTTCAACCCAGGCCATTCTATGATTCAGTCTATGATTCTATTGGCATCCTTGCTTGGGGTAGGAAGTCAGACTGGCCAATATCGAATGCTATTTGAAGTGAGGTAGTTAGCAGAACTCAAAGCTATCAGCTGAAATGTGACTTCTGGTCGTCTTTCCTCCTTTGACAGGTTATGGAGCAGAAGCTGAAGGAGGCTGAGGAGTTGCACATACTGTTGCAACTGGAGTGTGAGAAATACAAATCGGTTCTGGCGGAGACGGTAAGCGGGATGCCTGCTCCTTGGATCCTGTGATGCTGTAAGCTGCCTTTCTTCTGCTGAAAGCTTTCAAACCACGCTCTTTCTAGGAGGGGATTTTACAGAGGCTACAGAGGAGCGTGGAAGAGGAAGAAAGCAAGTGGAAGATAAAAGTTGAAGAATCACAGAAGGAACTCAAACAGGTATGTCTGAAGATCTGCTTTTTATTATAGTCAGGCAGCTTCTGCTTGAAGTAGCAGAGGGTGTTTGAGAGCTGCAGAGGCTGTGTAGAACAGCCCTAGCTGCATGGTTTGTTCTCTGCGTGACCAGGGATGAAAAAGGTGAAGTCTGCAAATAAAATAATAAAGTAGAAGTGTATGTGTCTCATTAGAGTGCCCAGGAATGTACATTTTCTTATCCTGACAGCTCAAACTGTGTTTCTGTTAAGTGCCTGTTGTTTTCCAAGTCCATTTGTAAGCAGATGCAGATTCCTGGTGCTAAGGTTTGAGTATCATGTAATGATAAGCAAGATGTTTTTGTTTTGTTTCTTTGAAGCACTTAATCCATTATGGTCAGCTAATTACTCTTGAGATTGCCTGCAAAGCTTGTCTTTTTAGGAAGGCTCTGTTGCTTGCACGCGTGGCATAAAGAAAACGTTTTATGTTTCTTTCCTTATCTAGAGTTAAAGTAGGTCAAACTGTGTTGTTCTTTTTTCCTTTGCAAGAAATTATTTCTTAAAAGTATTTCTGTTTAGCAAATCTGAGAGTATGAGCCTGAAGCATACATATAGATAATTTATAAACCTCTTGTTTGGGGGGCTTATAAAAGGCTGTCAGATCTTGAGCTGTAGATGTGCCACCATCTGCTGTGCTTATGCAGGCATTAGCAAGGCTAAATATGCTGGGTTTAGCTGTGTATAGCTTGTGAATGGAGACTGCTGTCCCTGTTAGGTGACTGGGAAAGGTATTTTCCTTACTGTGACTAATGGACAACTGGCTTAGTCCTTACACTCCAAGTCTTTTGGGCATCTGGGCTGTAAATACTCATCGCAACTTCTCCTGCTGGGAGAAAGCAGAAGTGTTATAATGGAGGCTCAGTATGTTGAATTACTGGAGTGAGCATCTGCTTTGATTCAGCCACTGATTTTCATCATCCCTAATATTTTCAAATGGTAGAACCATCCTGTGTGTATAAGGAGAGTTTGCCTCAGACCAGCACAACTAAACGATGCGTTTATCTCTGCAGATGCGCTCATCGGTCGCCTCTTTGGAGCACGAGGTAGAGAGGTTAAAAGAAGAGATCAAAGAAGTTGAAACTGTACGTGCAGGTGTTTTTCCTCTTTGAAGCTTTTCGTTACTCAAAGCATAATTTAATCCTGTGCTGTAAATCTGAATATCCTGGGATTTCTCTCCTGCAAGCAGCGTGCAGCTTGTGTTGTAGTTAAAGCTGAACCTTTTGGCACATGCTTCTGAGAAGCAGAGGTGCAGAGTTCTAGAAACTGTTCTGTTTTTACTTCAGTACTCATCCACTGGATTGAGGCTCTGGAAAGTGGAGACCAAGCGGTTTGCCAACAAGCAGATATATCAAAGTAATCTTGGGTTTGATTCTTTTTTTTTTGTTTTATGATCTTTTTGCTTTCTTTTTTAATCTTTTTGAAGTCTAACAGTTTAAATCTGTGCTAGGCAGTTGCTGGATTTGAAATGCTCTCTAAATGTCATGAAGTACTTGATAGAAAATTGTAGCTAATAATAAATTAAGAAAACGGTGCTGCAAGGAAGACGTTGTAAACATTTGTTTTAACTCTGTTTTTCTGTTTCTAGCTTAAAAAAGAGAGAGAACATTTGGAAAGTGAACTAGAAAAGGCAGAAATAGAGCGATCTACTTATGTTTCAGAAGTCAGAGAGGTAAACGTGATTGACCAAGCTGTCCTTTTTCCTTTGTTTGGTTACCACTTGGCTGGCAAACTAATCTAATGCTTAGCCCCTATGGCTGAGGAGTTTGTATGCTTGTGACCTTGGGGTAGAGCGGCACGCTAATGATGAGCAGAAGGAAAGCGGGCATCCTAAGGAGACGAATCCTAAAACTCTAAACTTCATTTCAGCTCAAAGATCTGTTGACTGAATTGCAGAAAAAACTTGATGATTCATATTCTGAAGCAGTAAGACAGAATGAAGAGTTAAATTTGGTAAGAAGCTTGTTCTCCGCTGGGCACAAACTAGGCTCCCAGCATTACTTATGGAGCGGAGACTTTATTCCAAGTCCTGTCTGTTCTAACCTCTTCAGCTTGGTATTTTTGTCCATTGCGGTCATTTGTGTAGTCTGACTTCTACAATTTGTCTCTTTCTCTGCTCCTAACAACAGCATGTCCGGTTCTTAAGACTTTCCAAAGTCTTTAAGACTTTGATACCCGAGCCTTCTTGAGAATCAATGCTTTATAGTGTAGACACATGCAGCTATAACATCCTTGGAGCAGCAGACGTGCTCTCATCACTTCAATTTGAGGATTATTCTCCGGTTGTTTTTTTTCCAAAGCTTTTGAGGATGCACCTGTGATATCCATGCTCTGACTGGGCAGAGGCTTTTCCATCCTTCTCTGTATATACGCAGATGGATCCAAAGCAATGTTGAATTAATTCTGAGTATCCAGCCATTCTGCAGCTGGCGTTCTGATGTGGCTGAATAACTCTTCTGGCTTGTGGCGTACACCACGTGCAGCATGCTTGGCTAGAAGCACTATCCAGCCAGTAATGCTCCTGTTGCAGGTTTTCTCAAGAAGCAGTTGGATTACCCGAGGCCAGACCTATAGACCCAAAGATGCATGGTTTTCCAATCCGAGTCCTTTCATTTGTTTCGGTGTCTTTTTTCCCTTCCTGTGCTTGTGTTTGAACAGTGCTTTCTTTGTGCTTTTGAGCCAGGATCAAGAGAAGGTTGTTTCTGCCACCGTGCCTTCGGTGGGTTTTGGAGTAGTTGATAACCTATCATAGAAGTGTACTGTAGAATGGCTGAGGCTGGAAGAGACCTTAAAGATCATTGAGCCCCACACCCTGCCAGGGGCTGGGTGTCCCCCAGCAGCTCAGACTGCCCAAGGCTCCATCCATGGCCTTGGGCACCTCCAGAGATGGGGCTAAAATAGTCAACTTAAAAAAAACATATATCACAAACTACTTAATTGCATGCTTGGCAAGTCTAGTGCAGCACTCATTAGCATCCTGCCTCAGCAACCAAAGCCTCCTGTTTTGAAAGCAAGGGAAATGGGAATTGTATGCATATCTTTAAGTTAATCAGTAAACGCCAACCTCTTGGATATAAGAGGCAACAATCTATTATGTTCTGTAACAACAGAAGCTTAAAAAGCTGAGCTCCCTGCTAGGGCAGCTCGACTCGGCAGTGTGATGATGCTGTGCTGGTTGGAGGAGGTGGTAAACAAGTACCTGTGGGCACATGGCTCAGGAGCGGCCTCCAGTGCATAGGAGGGTTTTTTTCCCCTCTTTACTTTGTTTTTGGCAGTGGGCAGGAGGCTGAGCAGTAGGAAATGATGGGATTTGTAATGTTTCCCACTTAATCTGTGGGTTGAGCATGGAGGGAAGCAGGCACCACTGCAGAGTGCTTCCCCAAAATGTAGAAACCAGCATCCACTGGTACAGGTGCTCCAAAGGGGGAAGCCTTCTGTGCGTGAGACAATGTGTTGCAGAGGTTTGGAACGAGGGAGAATCTGGCTCTCTGTGTAGCCCATTGTTCAATGCTTTAATCCCCTGCTGGCTCCCAAGAAGACTGACAGCAGGAATAGTGGATGTTAGCACAGTGCACTTCAGAGTCCCAAATCCTGCAGAATTGCCACTCAAGCTTCTTATTAGTTTTCCTATTGGAGGCTCCAGTCTGAAGTGCTGTGGCTGCTTCTGTGTGCTGCCTTGAAGAGCAATCGAAATATTCTTTAAAAAAAAAAAGCTGATTTCCTTTCTCTGGAAGGCTGTGTTTTAAGGGCAGGCAGTGCAAAGTATTCATCCCTCTTGATGGAAATAGTTCCACTTTTTGGACTGAATCTAAACACAATCGACAACTTAATATCCCCCTGCCAGTGATTCATTCCCTGATCTGACATTAGCAGACTGATTAAGTCAACAGAGTTGTAACAAGTGGTGCTTTATTAAGATGACAAGCAGAGGGTTTTTTAATTTATTCAGCAGTGAAGTGACTGTTTAGCCTGAATTAGGAAGATGACAGTCTACATTTTGGGGTATTTGCTATGAATTGAGTTGAAGCTGGGACTGGCTTGTGATAGAAGTGCTAGAGAGCCTTACATTCATTCAATATTGCTAATGGTCTTATTGGCAGTACAGTTGAGACCACTTGTAGTTAATCTGATTCCAACTGTATCTTTTCTTCCGTGGTTTCCATTCTTGACACTTATCCTTACAGATGGACTCTCTCTTCCTTGACTGTCCTTGTAAACCTCACCATACGTGTTCACTAATCCAGTGTGTGCAATAATCGTTAGTAATCTTACTCCTGTTGCAGTCAGTGTGCACTAGGGCAAGCTAGGGGAAAGACAAATTGCATCTGTTTGTATGTGGGGGAACTGATTTTCTTTGTTACTGTTTTGCAGCTGAAAACAAAGTTAAGCGAAACACTGTCGAAACTCAAAGTTGATCAAAACGAGAGGCAGAAGGTAGCTGGTGACTTGCCCAAGGTAAGCAGAGACCCTTAACGGTTACAGATGTAAATATTGCTGAAGCCCTTTCAATCTGTAGTTTTACAGTGCTGGAAAATATGGTGTTTCCAGGTGTCTGCCTGCTGGGGTGTTACTGCACTTGCTGCCTCCCCAGGTGGCTGAGGCTGTGGGTATAAGAGCTTGTGCAAGATACCTGTGGGTCTTCTGTAATGATAAAAATGCAACAAGCAGCTTTGTTTCATTACCTGACTTGAAAGTGTCTCTTGTCCATGATAATTTTGTGCCAACAGGTGATTTGAGGCTGACAAATAATTCTTTATTTTAAGAAACCCAGCCTAATAAAACCCCATCTCACAGCCCTACACCCACATCACAGCCTGAAGCTTTTAAATCCAGGCTCAAATGGCGGTGGTTACAAGTTGGCTCACGAGCCATCTGCCCATTTGCACGTGGTTACACATTGGCTGTAGCCCAGGAGACTGCAAATCTTTCAAGTTAGCTCAACTCAAGCTCAGTGAGACAAGCAGGTGGGTTACCTCTGCTTTTCTGCGTTGGTTGCTCTTGCAAGGTGGATTGGAGTGGAAAGTCTTTAAGCTTGTGAGGTCTCAGTGCTGTCTGTCACCTCAGGAAGGACCCTCTCATGGGAGAACTGATAAATGGAGAGGAACAAGAATAGCCTGTGGGGTAGCTGTGGTCAGGTCTAGGCTCTACAACACTTTGTTCCTTCTGTGATACTGTCTTCTCAGCCACAAGTGCAAGATGAAACTGGGAAGGAGTACACAAGCTTTAAATGAAGGTTGCTGTTGCTCTGGGCTTAACAGCATTCTTACAGGCATCTTCTACAGCTGTCCGGCCTCTTGAGGTACCCTAAGACCTGTCAGTGATGGGTCAGTGGGGTTGGCAGAGTCACTAAAGCACTGCCAGGAGGTGAGAAGAAGAAGGAGATCTGCTATGATAAAGTGTTTAAAACATTTTGCTTGGGACAGTTATGCTGGATGTGTACACATGAAGGGAGCTCTGCCGATGCCTGTGGTTTGTGGTGTACTCAGTATAAATACAGATCAGCAGTCAGGCTTCTGGAGACCTGCCTGTGCAGCTGCTCTCACATGAAATGAAAAAAAATATGCAATTTTTTTTACGTAGGAACTTGATGTAAGACTATTAGAGTTTCCCCCATAGAATTGCTTTAAAATGCAGGCAAGCTGACATGTGACGTACTGGTTGTAAGGAGACATGTCAATCTTGGCAAATGTGTTGGTCCCCTGAGCAAATCTGGCTTAAAACACATTTCCTGCTGAACAATGATTTCCTGTGTCTCTAATGCTGCTCCTGGAGAGATGGGGGTGGGGGGTTCAGTTCTCAGCCTTTGCTAATTGTTGCCTCCTCTTTGTTTTGTTTTGTGTTTTCCCACCCTGCAGGCCCAGGAGTCCTTGGCATCTCTTGAGAGAGAAATTGGAAAAGTTGTTGGGGATGCCAATGTTATTGAGAACAGCGATGTTCGCACGGAGTCGGTAAGTGCTTCCCCTGAGACCATGCTCAGAGCAGCACAAATCTCATGCACAGTATCAAATTTGGGAAGTTAGGTGCGGCTTAGGCATGATTTTGATGGGAAAATTAAGGCTTGATGAAACTTGCTGTCTCGCAGCTTGTCACAGTAGCCTCACAGAGCTGTATTCAAGGGATACTGATAGCTTTCTTTCTAAGCATTGGGTGTCCCACTGTCATCTGGGTTGTGACCTCATTCCCGTGGCTCAAATTTGCAAGGAGGAAGGGGAGAGATTCTGGACATGAGAGGCTTCCAAGGGCTGTTGGTTTGAGCAGAAATGGGAAGAGGAAAGTTCATGAAGGGACAAGTTTGGGGATCTTCCCTTAAGAGACACTATAAATCTGCTGATTGGTAAGCAAGCTTAAAATATTGACTGTTGGGTTGGCATAAGTAATACTAAAGGAAGAGGACAGTCTGGGAAAATCTCTTGCCAGAACCTTGAGCCTTTTGGTTCTTGGCAGCTGTGGGCGGGAACCTGCCGTTAGCCACAGCTAGGTGCCTCAATGCAACTCCAGCTGGCCCAGGCTCCTGGGAATTTGTGCTGACCTTGGCGTGATCCTGCAGCAAGATCGTGCTAGTCTTTGTCAGTAAGCAACCAACTCAAGTGCTGCTGTGTGCTGTGAGTATGGAACTCTCCAGACTGAAGGTGTTTTTAGGTCCTCCAGTACTCGAGGCCGCACCTCGAGTACTGTGTTCAGTTTTGGGCCCCTCACTACAAGAAAGACATTGAGGCCCTGGAACGAGTCCAGAGAAGGGCAACGAAACTGGTGAGGGGTCTGGAGCACAAGCCTTATGAGGAGCGGCTGAGGGAGCTGGGATTGTTCAGTCTGGAGGAGAGGAGGCTCAGGGGAGACCTCATTGCACTCTACAACTTCCTGAAGGGAGGCTGTGATGAAAAAGGGTCTGGCCTCTTCTCCCAGGCAACAAACAGGACCCGAGGAAATGGCTAGAAGTTGTACCAAAGGAGGTTTAGGTTGGACATTAGGAGAAACTTTTTCTCTCAGAGAGTGGTCAGGCACTGGAATGGCTGCCCAGGGAGGTGGTGGAGTCGCCGTCCCTGGCAGTGTTCAAGAGGCGCCTGGATGAGGAGCTACGAGATTTGGTTTAGTGCTTGTGGTACTAATAGGAATGGGAAGGCGGTTGGACTGGATGATCTTGCAGGTCGTTTCCAACCTTGTGATTCTGTGTAATTGGATTGCAGTTGCGAGATCTGGAATTGGAGGACTCTGAAGTGGCTTTTTCTCATGTTGATGGGAAATTGCCTGAGCCTGTGGGTTACTGTTTGCATGGGAGATTGCTGAACTGTTTCTGCACCTGGTCCTCCCAGAGAGCTGGCCCTCACCACTACTACAGGTGCCTGAGTCCTTGTGTCATGACAGGGCTTCCCCATCTCTGGAAACAAAAGCTTTCCTACCAGCTTCAAAATGGCTTCAGAAGAGCTTTCCAGTAGGCAGCTGGGATGGGTAAAGCAGATGTCTTCCCAGCATGTTTTACACAGCTAAATGGTGTCGGTGAAGCTCATTACCCATTTTTATCTGATGGGTAGGAAATGCTGTCATTTGAGGAGGAGAGGAGCACTTGCTGGTAGGACGAATAATTTATATCGACTCCTTTTAGCCACTGAAAATATGTTGCTTCATCAGCTGAGACAGGAAGCTAGGAGCCCTCTGAGGAGTACTGCATTAAAGCTTTTGTAGTCATTAGCAGGAAAGAGATGGCTTTTTTTGGAGTGATCGTTCGTGGCTGCCAATCGACCCACGTGTTGTGGGCTTCCTACCTCAGGGCCAGAGCTGCAGCTGGGCTTGGGAAACCACTGATGTCCCAGCCCTGTGAGCTGCTTTCCTGGAAGGGATGTTGGGTCTGCTGAGCCCTCTCCTGTGCTGGTAGCAGAAGGCCAGATGGTGACAACTGGGGTGTTCCGTGTCCCTGTCTGCAGCAGGATGGAGAAGAGCAGCTCTCCTCAAGTCAGTGACAGACTGCTTGCTTTCTGCTATGTCATTCTGACCTTCCTTGGGCTTGATGCCAGGGGTTGCCCAATTTGCTGAAAAGGCAAGTGCAGGGTTTGGGGCAGGGCTAACAATACAAGCTGACCACCAGAAGAATCCCTTGTCCTGCCCATTCCCCCTCTCTGCAGAGCTCAGAGTGTTGATGCTGTCAGCCATGGCATTTCATGGCTGGTAATGCTGGCCAGGTGTCTTCAGATGTTCCCTGCTATGGCCAATCTCCATTTGTTGGGGCTCTCATCACTTCAGCCTTGCAGAACCCCTCTGCTTTACGTATTGCTCCACTGTGGCTGCGTGGGAGCATTGTGGGGCCCTATCCTGTAGTTTTCCTGTAGAATATCTGTTGCTTTATTCTTAAGAGCATGGAAAAACAGTCCTAATAAACCTGTAATTAAGCCTTCATTAGTTAAAAAAAATAAAAAGTTAATTGTCTAAACACTGCTGTAAACAGGTAGCCATTGGCAGAGGCTGAAATTAGAACATTATCTCCTTCCTTATGCCTTTTTTGCTGCTGCTTTTTTTTTTTTTTGCAGAACAAAAAAAACAAAGCTGTCTCCCCAGAAGCCTCAAACCCCAGCTTAAAATAGCTGTTAGATTAAAAAAGCAAGTCTTCCAGCCACTTCCACCTAGCAACAGGGACTTTTTTGGTTAAGAAGGACCTGAAAACACATGCTCGCAAATGAGCATATTTGTTCCTTCTGGGTACTGGAACCAACCCACAGCATTGAGAAATGCTGCTTGCACAAACCCTCAAACACATTCTGTGTGTTTTCGTTAGACTCCTTTTCTTTCTATTTAAAAATAGACCATTTGGGTTTTCTAATTAGCTCGCTTCCTTGTCACTTATGGGACTAGATGATGACTAAAGGCTGCCTTTGAGTATGCTTTAAGGAAGTCGTTTATATTCAGCAGCTCTCTTAGGCAGTAAACTTATTTTGAGGATTATATGCAATCTAATGGGCTTTCTTCCCTGAATCTGTGTGAAACACTCCATCCTTGGGAAGGGAGAATGCCGTACATGTGGAGCGCAGCAGGGATGAATCTGTCAGCTCAGTGCCTGTCAGAAGGGGCATCTGATTATGGACGTACCTAGGAGGGCATAGAATCATTAAGGTTTGAAGAGGCTCCTATGGCCATCCCTCTGCCCTCTACTTCCCCACATCCCAAAGGTGCTCTCCCACAAGTCACAGAACTTTGGGGCCAGGGTGCAGCACCAGCCCCATAATGCAGCTGTGGGCTAACAGAAGCTGCTGTGTGCCGGTGTTGAGCCCAAGCCCATTGAAAGCTGGTCAGGATTTGACCCTATGAAAGCTGGGGATATGTCTTTAATTCAATGGTAAGCAAGGCTGGGCTGGATGGGGGCCCTGGGCAGCTTGATCTGATGGGGGGCAATGGCCCATGGTGGCAGGGGTTGGGGGTGGAAGGGTGCTTTAAATTCTCTTCTCACCCCAAAATTCTGTGATTCTATGATTAGTAAAGCCACAAAATAGAAGGGAGGAGGGGGCAAATACAGGTGAGAAGAGCACTTCCCTGAGGTGAGGGCTGGGGGGAAGCGAAAGGCTCCTCCATTGCTTCTGCTTGTGGTGGTTCCTACACTAACACGTGTGCATTCCCATTCCCAGTGCTGTTGGTCAGTGCTGTGGTTGGTTCATTAGCTGATATGCTAATTGCACTCGCCTCTCCACTTTAATCAATCCTTAGGAGATTGCTATGTGAATTCTCAGCCTTGACAGAGCTGCTTTTCTACTTTAGTAAGGCTAAAATGGGTTAAAGCTACTGTACAACCGATTGCCAATGGTTTTTAGAGTAGAAAAATGTTTACCAGTTGCACGCAAGCAAAGAGCTCTGCAATATATTGCTTTGTTCTCTTGCCTGAGCCCAGAGTAGTTTCTGTAATGGTGCAGGTGGTTGAGTTTGATTTACTGCCCTCTCTGCGTTACAGCAAGTCTAGCCGCGTTGCGAGCCAAATGGGAGCTGGGAAAGTGGCCCTCTCTGAACTTGCTCTAATTTCCCTTAAACCCCAGGGAGAGATTTGCAGCAGCATTATGCATCAGTCTCCTTCTGTTAGGAGAGCTGCTTTCAGCTGGAGCGCGGTTGGCTGATGCTGAGCGCTCGCAAACGCTCCCGTGTTCCTGTTGGGAATTGGGTGCCGCTGTAGCGCTGGCACCCGGGCAGGTTTGCTTATTTTTAGCTGATGAATTGCAAGGGGAAGCTCTCCTGCAGGTCTGCCTGCACCTCTGTGTCGGGAGCTGAATAAGGAGCGGTTCGGATGCGGAGTTCTTTGTGCCTCTCTGAAGGAGGCGATCAATAAAGGTAATCAAACAGGGATTGTATCGCCGTTAGCGCAGTATGCCTGACTAGGGGAGAAGGGCAGGGTAGGAGAGGAAGAGCCCACTTTGGAGCTGCAGTACTTCCCTATTAATATTAACTCCTTTTAAAAGAAAAAGGGGTAAAAAAAAGCGAGCTGGGTGTTTCCATTGCAGGGCAGCTGTGTCACTGTGTGCCCAGCAGCGCTGCTGCAGGGGATGAAGGGTTGGATGTCCGGCCAGATCTCCCCAAATGATTTCTCTGGGTTGCTGGCTGGAGCTCGGTTACTAAATAGCGCTGAGGACACGATCCCACAGAGGGCAGCAGACCAGAAAATGAAAGGCTTCAGTGGCTTTTAGGCTTTGAGTTCCTTGAAAAAAGACACGGGACAAAAACCCACAACCCGGGGACGCCATTCAGCCGTCTCTTCTGCTGACCTCAGCTCATGGTGCACTGAAATCACCACCAGTCCCAAGCCACCATCCCTCTCCCACCCCATCAGACAAGCCCCTGGTGGCCCTGCAGCCTCATTCCTCCAGCAGCAGGCTCAGAAACCATCTTACACAATGACAGACACGCTCTGTGGTTTGTAGTGAGGCTTGCAGGGCCGTGGCAGCAGCTTGGCACTGCTGTCGGGGTCTGGCTGAGCTGCAGTTAGCAGCACAGCTCCTGGAAGAAGCAGGAGCACATGTGGTCCCTCTGGAGCCAGGGGGCAGCGATGCTGTGTGCAGGTGATTCCTTGGAGTGGGAAATTGCTTCTTGACTTTGAACAATGTTCCCTTTAAATGTGGCTGTAACCCTCTGACTTACAGAAATTGTTCCCATCTGTGCGAGGAGCTGTAATTTTATACAGAGGAGCTAATTCTAGACTTTCTTGGTAATTAGATTGTAAATGAGTTTTTAATGATTTTTTTTTCTTCTTCCAGGAATTGACTGATAAAAGACTAAATGTGGCGGTGAATCTTAACCAGGATGTAGGTCATCTCAAGAAGCTGCTCGTGTCAGTAAGCCAAATGTTGTCAAAGGGACGAGAACATTACCAGCTAGTAGGTGGGTGTGCAGGGCTGGGGTGCTGCCCTGTGGTGGTGGTGGGTCTTGGTTTGGGTTTGATGAGACAGGTGTTAAATCCTGAAGCTTCCTTTCTGGAGGCATTCAAGGCCAGGCTGGATGTGGCTCTGGGCAGCCTGGTCTGGTGGTTGGCGACCCTGCACATAGCAGGGGGTTGAAACTAGATGATCATTGTGATCTGTTTCAACCCAGGCTGTTCTATGGTTCTATGATCTCTCTTCCTGTGCTTTCAAACGTATGGTCTGAGCTTTGGGTGGCCCTGTGTGAGGCCAGGAGTTGGATTTGATCCTTATGGATCCCTTCCAACTTGAGATATTCTACAGTCTGCACTGCATTAAAAGCTGTTGGTAGGCACCAGGTTTCTTCCTCTCTGAGGCCAGATTTCACTCAACTGGGACTGACCTCACATCCACGACCCTCTCAGTTCAGGCACACAACTCTTTATCCCTCGCAAAGTTTTGTTCTCACAGTGCCTGTGCCTTGTTTCCCTCTTCCCTGTTACAGGAGCCAAGTGTCTGTACTTGAAGTGTCTGTACTTATAAGCTCTGATTGCTTTGGGATTGGGGATGTAATGTAACCTTACTGGGCTTCCCTGAGTTAGCAGCAGTGGTGCGCTGTGGTCACAGGGATATAAATGCCTAAAGCATCAGCCTGGTATGAACTCTTGGTCCAGTTACAGACACACCAACAGGGCTTCTATTTTAATATTCAGCCAGCTGTGAGAGCTGGGCTCTGGTGGTCGACTGCATCGTGCTGCTGGAGTTCTGAAATGGCCCAAAGTTAGCCAAGGGTTGGCAGAGCTCATCCCAGGGGCCAGCAATAGGGCACTCACAGTGGGTGAGGCCAACATGTCAGGAGCTGCTGGGCTCACGTGGTGTTGTGTCTTTCTCTTGCAGAATGAAGTCACGGGGAATCACTGATCTGAGGATAGCAGAAGGCATTGTATTATATTTTGCCAAATTAAAGCCTTATTTATGTTTTCACCCTTTCTACTTCGTCAGAGACACTGAACAGAGTTTTGTCTTTTCTAATCCTTGTTAGACTACTGATTTAAAGGAAAAAAAAAACCCGACTCTGTAGACACCTCCAGAGTTTAGTTTTATAATAACAAGAAAACCTGTTTGGATAATTAGACCTTTACATTCCTGGAGAGACAGTAAACACGTAATCTTTCGTCTTCTTTTGCTCAGTAAAACTTGTTCAGAGAGCTCCGATGTGGCAAAGTCACCAATGGGATATAACATTTTAATACTGATGTTGTACACTGTTTTACTTAAATACGTTTTTGGGATTAGCTGCCTCTGACTTCGACCTCAAGTAAACACTCCTTTTTTTTTTTTGTTCTTTTTTTTTTTTGTTGCTAATGTAATCAGTTTTTGTAATGGTGTCAGCAAATAAAGGGATGCTATTATTTGTGGTGTTTCTGTTCTTGGTGTTGGATTCGGTGGGCTCAGGTGAGATTGCCACCTCTGTTTGGAGACCTTCCTTCCGGATGGGAGGCTGGTGGGACAGGGATTCCTCTGGGTGTGTGGGAGCTCAGGTGGCCTTCCTTTCTGGGATGGTTCAGTCTGGAGAAGAGGAGGCTCAGGGGGGATCTTACTGCTGCCTACAGCTGCCTGAAAGTGGTAGCGAGGTGGGATCAACCTCTGCTCCCAGGTAACAGCAACAGGCGATGGCCTCACGTTGTGACAGGAGGCTCAGGTTGGGTATCAGGAAACATTTCCTCTCTGAAGGAGTGGTGTTGCAGTGGCACAGCTGCCCATGGTTTGGTGGGGTCACCGTCCCTGGAGGTGTCCCAGAATCATGGAGAGGTGGCACTGAGGGATGTGGGCATGATGGGGTGGGGTTGGGCTGCGGGTTCTTGGAAGCCTTTTCCAACCTGAATTGATTCCATGCATGTCTTAGAAGAACTCTTCAGTTCTGCTTGATGTTGTGAAGCAAAATGAGGTGTTCTTGCTGAGCTTTGGCTAACACATGAGGTTATGAATATTTGAAGAAAGACAGTAAAACAGAATGGGGGAAAAGCGAAATAACTGTAGAGGTAAAATGGTTTGAACTGTTCCCTTTGAGCTTTCCACACTGTTACCTTTCTGGTCTTTTGTTCTAATATTTTGTTCTTTTTGGGACTCGGACAACCAGATGGGGGACCAAGAAGCTTCATTGTTGCACCACCCAGGAAACCAGGGAGTTTCTCACAAGTCCTGCCAGAGCTATGAAATAGCTCAGAATTGGGATAGAGAAGTTAAAGCCTGTGTCTCTGTGCAAAGGTTGCCTTTCACTGCAGTTAAGTAAACCAGTATTGCTTGGATATGTTATGTCTCTGAGTACGACTTGGGCTGTTTGTTGTTCCTTTGAAGCACTAAGCCTTTCTAGTGCCAGGGTCATTCCTTACACCTGGATCTGAGGGAAACCCAAGCCCTGGAAGGTCTCCATGTTCTGGTCAGGTGCTGATCCTTCAGCAGGCAGCTGGAGGCCTGTTTTTATGGATAAGCAGCAGCTGAATCACAGAACCACACGATGGTTTGGGTTGGAAGGGACCTTAAAGCCCATCTGATCCCACCCCCTGCCATGGGCTGGATGCCACCCACCAGACCAGGCTCTCCAGATGCAGCATCCAAAGGAGCGAGGGCAATATGGGAGCACATTCACCAGGCCCTTGAACTTCTCCGCTAGGTTAAGCTGCAGAGCTCGGTTTCAAAGGGGTGAGAACTGCAGCGTCATTCCCTTTCCTCTTGGCAAAAATCCTCCCTGGAGAGGACGTGCAATTTATTCATTGTAATAAATTTCAGTGCAGGTTTTCTGCTTTGCTTCAGATGTCCCAAGGTGTTAAAGGCAGCTGCAATAGCCCAGCTGAGCAAACCCCAGTCCCAATGCAGAGTGCTGGGATAGCCCCGGGGATGCTTTCATCTCAGTGTCCTCCCTGATCATTGAGATCATTGAGTGATCACTGAGCACTGCAGCTGCTGGCAGCTGTCTCTCCGATCTGGAAGGTGGTTTGGTCACTAGGAAAGCCGTGCCCTGGGCATCTGCTACAATAAAACACAAGGGCTTAAAAATCAATTGGGGGGAGCTCGGTCATCACCGCCGAGTCTCCCAGCTGCAGCCCCGAGCCCTCGGCCCGCGCTAGAGGGAGACAATGGCTGATGGATGCTGAGCTGGAGAAGGGCCAGCCCTGGGATGCTCGGCTGCTAGCGATGGGTTTTTAATCGCAATTTGCTCCCGGAGAAGCCGCGTGCGTCACGGTGCTGTGAGCTTCCCGACTTCGGGGCGGGTTTCTTAATCGACCTCTGCAAAACGGGAAGGAGAAAGGCATGGGAAGGCCCTCAGCGAGTCCCCGCTGCAGCTCCGGGAGCTGTGCATCCTCATAGTCCCCAAGTGTGAACCCCCCCCCCCTTCCCCTGCTCATCTTCCCGGAGCTGCTGCTGGCTTTTCTTGGCCCATGACTCACTCAGCTATTTGTTACTGTGATTAAAAAAAGAAATCTCGTGCAACTTTCATTTGCCCTCAAATGATTTTTGCCGTTCAAGCAGTTTGTGGTAGTGCTGCTGTGTTTCCTCCCCAGGGCTGGTGGTGCTCTGGGCCACCCCGGTCCCGTATCTCCCTCACTCAGTGTTTTTTTTTACTGCATCAGGCTCTGTTTTTAAAGGAGAAGCCAGCTGAGAGCAATAGTAAATGAAAAATGGCTCTGCCATAAGGGCTGAGCCACCCCAGCCCTTCAAAAGAATTGAATTCCTGTGTTTTGGTTGGAAGAGGATGAAAAAAGTCATTATTTTTTGTTTTTTGTTCTCCTCTTTCCCACCCGACGGCCCTTCTAGGAAAGAAAACAGAGCATCTTCCATCCACAGTGGTGATCTGTAGCAGGCTGGGACCAGTTCTGCCCAATGCCCCCAACCCATAGCCACATTTCCCTTTCTTGAGCCATCCCTGTCCGTTCCTGGGATGACAGATGTCCTGCAGCCCTGTGCTGCCTGAATCCATACAAAAGGCTGTTCTTACATATCCTTTATTTCCATTGTTTTGCCCTGGCTGTGTTTGGGATGCTCCCGGGTCCCTGTGTGCCTCCATCCCCCTCCATGCTGGCAGGTGAGCTGTTGGCTTCTGCATCCGCAGCACGACCCACACGTGGCTCCTTGGAGGCTTTGCTCAGCTTCCTGCTGCTATTTTTGGAGCTGTTGCACCTAAAAATATGTTTTTAGGCTCTTTGGGAAGCAGGCTCTGCCTTTGTGTCTTTGAAGAGCTAATTAAACTGGTGGGAAATGCAGGCTTTTGCATAGGGCCTGTTCCCTATTGTTATTTTTTTCCCCCCTGGTTTCCCCATTGAATCTTCAACCTCAGCCCCATGAGCAGCGTTGGCTGCAGACCCCTTCAATGCTCAGCTGGGTGAGGGATAGGACAGGACAAATGGGAGCATGGTTGGTGGGCATGGGGGGGTGGGTTGGGGTTGGACCCGGGGATCTTAACAATCTTTCCCAACCTGAATTATTCTGTGATTCTATGAAACGGTTTTGGATGATAAATGGCATCCTACTAAATTATAGTGACCTGGAGTTAACATCCAGCTTGGATACGCTGAGGGCTCGATAGGCTTTTGCTTTCCAGGCTCATCAGTGACTATCTGAGTTGACAGCCTCCCCTCCAAACACAACCATGGGTCCATTTATGTCTCTGGGAGACCAAAGCCATAAGATGGATGGGGTCTATCTGGGGAGGCCCAGGGGCTCGGCCCTCATTGTGTTCTTGCAGGGCATGTTTGTGTAAAGCACCCATCCCCTCCCCAGCCCTGCTTAAATCTTGGAGAGGGATCAGCCAAGTCCATATGTTGGAACTGGATGATCTTTAAGATCCCTTCCAAGCCATTCTATGATTTCTAGGCCTGCACTAAGAACCAGCTGCTTTACTGCCATTGGTAATTGGTTGAACTTGGTGATCTTTGTGGCCTTCTCCAACCGGAATGATTCTATGGTTCTGTTCTTATGACATCCTTGGAGGCCTGGCCTCTTGCTTAAACAAATCGGCTTGTCCCAATCCAACCCTGCTGAGAACAACCTGAGCCACGTCGGGCATGGGGATATTGTTCTTTAAAGTCAATAAATATTTCAGGAGCAGGGCGAGCAGGTCCCTATCAGCAGTGCCAGTCCCAGCTCATCATTATTAATTTAATGGATGCAATTGTAAATTGGCTGAAGATGCATGACAGTTGAAATGACAAGCGCTGCTTCCCTGCAGCCTCACTGGGATGCTCTGCAGAGGAGCTTTGTGTGTCCAGATAAAGGAGCTGGGGGAAAACTGAGGTTTTGCTGGCTGTTCAGCAGGGCTGAATGATAAAAGGGTTTGGGTTGAAAGGGCTATATAGATCTCCCAGTCTCAATGTTCAAATGGAGCCTCCTCCTATATGGTGTGTTCCCAGTTCCTGGCCTGGTGCTGCAGTGATGGCGTAGGATTAAGGGCACTGAGAAACTTGATGGAGCTGGGTGCCTTCCCCAGCAATGTGGGCATCTTGTGAGCATCGTCATCATCGTTCCCATCTGAAACGGGGTGATAATGACACCTCCTTCCTCTCAGGGCGAATGTGAAACCTCATAAGGTTTGTGGGGCTTCCCTTCCCCTTGGATTCTGGATGTTGTCAGTTGTGGCATGTTTGTCATGGACCTTGGCGTGTTTGATGGGCTGTGGTGCAGCTCTGTTTGTGGAGTGGTATAGCTAGTGTCACAGCTTCCTGTGGCAGAAGAGGAGGGTCAGGTTGGATTTTAGGAAACATTCACTGTAAGAGCTGTGTTGCAGTGGCACAGCTGCCCAGGTAGGTGGTGGGGTCACCGTCCCTGGAGGTGTTCCAGAACCATGGAGATGTGGCACTGAGGGACGTGGGCAGTGGGCACGGTGGGGTGGGCTGGGGTTGGGCTTGGGGATCTTGGAGGCCTTTCCAACCTGAATGATTCTATGATTTAATGTACATATGTGTGTATGTGCCTAGCCCCTAAAGTTAGGAGTGCTGGGTTCCTGTTGGTGCTCTCCTGGTGTTGCAGACAGTGATGTGATGCTCTAAGAGGTATCAGCATTCACGTGAGGGCTACTTCTAGTTACAGGAGCCACTGTTCATCTCTGTGGCTTTGTTTGCTGCTGACAAAAGCCAGCTCAGGAGGGGGTCTCTTGCTAATAAGCTACATGTGTGCCACAGCAGTGATATATTGATGTGTTTTTAATAAATACTGGCTTTAAAAGGGACACATATGCATCCTGTGCTAATCTGCTCATTACAAGACCGCAGGTTCGCCGACGCCTGCCTTGTAGAGCTGCTCTTTGTGCTCACAGCTATGGCGTTAGATCTGTGCCTCCTGAAGGGGAGGGAGGTCTGGATCAATAAGGACTCACTGTGATAATTATTGTCAGCCTTCAAGTTTGGAGGGTGGAGGAGTGCTGCGTCCATTAAGAATAATGGAGAGCGCTAACCCAGGAGATGATGAACCTTTCTGTAACCAGAAATGGCAGCTCACCCTTCGTGCCTCCGTGTTTGCAAACCAGGTGGATGCCATTGCTGGGAGGAATAACAGCTGGAGAAAGGGGCTGGGCACTGCTGGAGTTGCCCACCCTGGCTGTGGCCACCAAGAACCACTATGGCCATCAGCTCCCAACCAGCCCATCTCCTGTCATGCTCATGTTATGACTTTGTTCCTGTTTTCCTAAAAAACTGCTGCTTCCCCCACATGACCTCCTTTACCATTCGCTCTCTGGCTGCGTAATGAGCACACTGCGTACCCTGTGAATAGGGCGATGGGCATCGTATGGAGCTGCAATGGTTCTGATTAAAGCACTGAGCTTACATAAACCAATGGCCACAAAGACTTTGAGCCGCTGCTTCCTGATGATATTCAGTGTTTCCCATTCATTTATTTTATCCCACTTTCATCATTTTTCTTCCATCAAAAGCCCCCACAACCTCTTTTAATGTGAAACCCCTGAGTTTTTCTTGTCGCTGCTGAACAGTGAGGATGAGGTATCCTGGAGTCTTTTAATATCATTTGTTACATGACAGAAGAAAACGTTGCCAACTTTCTTCCCATGTAGAAGATCCCATGTGCCAGTGGATGCAAACGTAGCAGTGTAATTGCACACTGCATTTAGGACAAGGGGAAGTGGCTTTAAACTGAGACAGGGGAGGCTTAGGTTGGATATTAGGAGGAAGTTTTTCACCCAGAGGGTGGTGACGCACTGGAACAGGTTGCCCAAGGAGGCTGTGGATGCCCCATCCCTGGAGGCATTCAAGGCCAGGCTGGATGTGGCTCTGGGCAGCCTGGTCTGCTGGTTGGTGACCCTGCACATAGCAGGGGGTTGAAACTGGATGATCATTGTGGTCCTTTTCAACCCAGGCCATTCTATGATTCTGTGATGATTCTATGATTTCCAGCTCCTCAGACCTCCACCTCTCAGAGCTGCAGTGTCTCATGTAGCTGGAACACTGGGTGCAGGTGATGCTGCTGCACAATGCTTTCACCCCATCATTGTGGAGCAGCATGGATCCTCTGTGGGTGCTGCCTTGGGGTCTGGGATTTGGGGACTAGATAGCTTTGGGGCTGCAGCTTTGTATTCTCCTGCAGGCAAAGCAGGAGCCGTGAGGGGAAGGATTGCCTCCAGTGCTCTTCTTTGGAGGGTGCCAGGCTCTGGAGGAGGAGGCGATGGAATGAGTCATCCGTCTAGCAGGTCGCTTCTCACCCTTCAGTGCTGCTCCCACGCAGGAAGGTGGTTTTCTTTTCTTGTCAGGGGAAACAATACAGCTTGTCTTGCTGCTCCTGCATCTCCTAGAGCTGCCAGTGCAGGGCAGAGCCCTGGGAAGGGCAGAGTCACAGTGGTGCTCTCCAGCAGCGGCTGAGCTACGTGAAGTCTCCTCTTTTGTGTTGATGCAGGTGATCCATGGCTGTGTTGGTGTGGGACATTGGGCACTGCAGAGGGGATGAGGGCTGATAGGTTGAGAAAGGAAGACTGAGAGGGGACCTGATCCAGATCTATAAATATCTAAGGTGTGGGGGGCAAAGTGGCAAGGCCAGACTCTTCAGCAGTGTGTGGAGACAGGACAAGGAAGCATAGGAAACTGGAGCATAGGAAGTTCTGCACCAATGTGCGCAAGAACTTCTTTACGGTGAGGTGACGGAGCACTGTAACAGGCTGCCCAGGGAGGTTGTGGGGTCTCCTTCTCTGGAGATATTCAAGACCCGCCTGGACGCCCACCTGTGCGACCTGGTGTAGGGAACCTGCTTTGGCAGGGGGTTGGACTCGATGATCTCTGGAGGTCCCTTCCAACCCCTATGATTCTGTGATTCTGTGGCTCTGATGGAAATGCGAGCCGCACGACTCTAGCGAGCCAGATGTGTCCTTGCTCAGGATAAAGCAAGGAATGCTCCTGGCTGTTGTTTTCCATGTTTTTATCAGGCGCTTCCTTGGTGGAGCCCCAGTTACGTAGCAAGTAAGCTCAGCAGGAGTTTCCCCAAGTGTGAAGGCAGTGGTGCTGCTCTCAGCCATGGCCCCATTGGCTAGGACCTCATGTATGGTGCGTGCTGGTGCATCTCCTGGTGTGTTATGGGGCCAGGGATGGGATGGGATGGACTTGTGGCCCCCAGCCCTCCTCTCTCTCCTACCCTTGTGCCATGGTGTTGCCTTCTTCCCCCTTCACCCCCCTGCTCCCATCCATAACTGTCCAGCTTTCTCAGCAGGCCCTGCTGTGTGCTGATGGAAGAACTCTAGGGGTGGTGGCCCCAAATCCGGGCTCTTTGGTGACTAGTGGGCTTCCCAGCTGAGGCTGGACGTGACCCCAGCCCCACTCCTCCAATCCAGGTCTGCAGGAGCCTGGCACATCCAGATTGATTTTTGGCTTCAGCGCGAGTGGGTGGCGACTTCACTGGTGACATTTTGAACTTAAAACGAAGCTGCCCACGCACACGCCTGTGGCTGAGCCCGATCAGTGCAGGCAGAGCACGGGCTCTCTATCCATCCATCCATCTGCCCATGCCCTCACTGCTTTTCCTCCAGCCCTGGAACCTGCTGGCCCTTCGGCTCTGCTGCGTTAAGGAAGGTCGGTGCCAATATCACTCTCTGGATATATATATTTTTGGCTATGTATGAAGTGTAGCCTGAACTAAAAGCCCATTGTAGCGAATAGTAGGCTTCTTGTGTGGCATCCTTGAATAGGAGGGGTGTTATCCCATCCCCATGACAACCAGCATTTGAATTAAGAGCCGTCTACTCAGAACAATTTGCCGTCACATGGTTCGGAGGAAACACTTTGAAACCCTTGTAGTCCTTTCAATAGGCTTGATTGTTAGTGGCTCCCAAACTTAATCATTACCAGGGCTCTGCAACAGATAATTACTGTGCTTTGCATTTTTCTGCCCTGCACGTGACCAGCGTGGTCCAGGGATACAGGACACGATGCTGCTAGCGATACCATCGACATAGAAATATCTTGGTGGTTGGGGGTTTTGTTGTTGATGACTTTCTTATATCCCAATGTCTGGCCCAGGTGAGGGCACAGAGACTCTGCATCCCATGGGAGCAGCACTAAGGGGGGATCATGGTAGGACTTGGGCACAGCTCTTGTCTGGAGCATCAGAGTGGTGCTGCTCTGGCCCTATTGCCTCAGGCCGACAGCAGGGCAGCAGCTGGTGCCCCCTCACCCTGCATTAAAATAATTTGCATTGTGTGGGAGCAGAGGGCCGTAACCTCATTTGCAATTTCTGCGCCTGCCACATGTCCTTCCTGAGAGAGCACAATTTAACGGGGTGTTAAAATGGAAGGTGCCCAACCAGTGAGATTGGGCAATGAATGGTTGGGTAGGAGGAAAAGCTTCTCCAAAAGAGCGGTGCTGCAGTGGCACAGCTGCCCAGGAGTGGTGGGGTCACCATCCCTGGAGGTGTTCCAGAGCCGTGGAGATGTGGCACTGAGGGACGTGGGCAGTGGGCATGGTGGGGCCTGGGGTTGGGCTGGGGGATCTTGGAGGTCTTTTCCAACCTTAACAATTCTATGATTCCTGGTAGGTGGATGGTTGGACTGGATGATCTTGGAGGTCTTTTCCAATGCTGATGATTCTGTGATTCTATAATTCTATGAAATGAAACCCTCCTCCAGACAGAAACAGGCTTCAAAAAGCACCATCATGTTGTGCTTGGATAGGGCATTGCTGTCCCCCTCACCAAAGCCTCCTGTCCACAGCAGGTTGGTGACACCACTGCTGCCCTCATGTGCCACCATTCACCGAGTTGCATAACTGCATCAGTGCTTGTCATGGGCTGTAATTGGTGATATGGAGGTAGGATAGAACAGTGTAGAGGATTAAAAGATTTCCTTACCTTTGGAAAGGCTCAGAAAATAGATGGGGAATGTATAGAAGGTGGAGTTGTCCTGCCTCCTCTGGGGTGGTGGGAAGAGGGAGGATGGGACTGGCTGGTGCTGTTATAGCAGTATTGTTGCTGGGTGCTTATGACTGCTGCTAATTTCTTTATAAGAAGAGCAGAAGGGAGGATGGTTCTCACCCATCCCAGGGCATACTCATCCTTGAGCATCACATTCCCCACAGGAAGGTTCACCAAATGGCTCAGTTGGACAGCGCTGAATCCAACCCAGGAGATCACAGAAGTCAGGAGGCTGGTGTCCTAGGAGCTTCCAGACTTTAATCCACTAAATCCTTATCCTCAGCTGGGCTGAGCATTCCCAATTGCTGGTGACTCCCAGATGAGGAGGATGAAGGGCTGCAGGGCAGCTTGGTGTAAGCATATCCCATGTCTCTGAGCTGGGAAAAGGGGAAAGGGAGGATGTGAAGTGCTTTAAGAGCAATAAAACACTAATGGCAGTGTGCTGGTATGAAGGCAAAGATATTATTCCTCCAGCAGAGGCCTGACTGCAGTTGTTTTGTGTGTTTGAGTGAAGAATAATGGGGTTTTACAAACAGGTTTCAAAAGGGAAGCATGGGCATTGCGACCTCCCGAATGGCACAGACAGCTGCTTTTCAGATGAAGCCGCCTAATTTTACAGCTCCTTTGTTCACTGCTCCTAAAGAGAGCTGCTGTTGCTTTTATTTTTGAATGGAAAGCAGAGAAGGAAATCAGAGAAATTTAAAAAGAAAAAAAAAACCTGAACAACCTCTCTGCAGCAGGTGTTGTGGATGGGAGAGCACTTTGCAAGCCTCATGCTGGGGACAGGCTGGTGGCGATGTGCTGGGTGACATCAGGGTGGGCAAGGGAACCAGCACTGTCAAGGGATTGGGCCAGCAGCTGCCCATGGGAACAGGCTGGGAGGTGTCCCAGCCCCCAGCTCTCTGGCTGAATTTGCTGTTGTATCTGCCGTTGGATTTGCCATTGGGTCTGCCTTTGGATTTGCCATTGGGTCTGCCACTCGGTCTGCCATTGGGTCTGCCATTGGGTCTGCCACTCGGTCTGCCATTGGATTTGCCATTGGGTCTGCCATTGAATCTGGCACTCAGTCTGCCATTGGATTTGCTGTTGGATCTGCCATCGGATCTTGCCTACAATAAAACCACTGTGAGCTTGAAATGGCAGATCGCTCTGCAGCAATGGGTTTCTTTAGCAAGCATGGCTGGCCTTGTTGAAAAGGCACTTTCCTCTCCAGTTGGGTGCTGCCCGTAAATAATGCAATTTCTGATTATTTGGAGAAGGAACTGCAAAAAGGAACTGCTGTCATTGTCTCCTTATTTTGCTGATGTTTGAGTGCTGAAGTCAGCTCTGGGACAAACATGGGGCTCACCTAAAATAAGGTAGGTTTTGAAATATTCTGAAATTTGTTGTTTGTTGGCTCCTCTCCTCTCCTCTCCTCTCCTCTCCTCTCCTCTCCTCTCCTCTCCTCTCCTCTCCTCTCCTCTCCTC
>JACDJE010000119.1:0-56260 GCA_016647715.1 Pavo muticus | reverse complement strand
TCCCCTCTCCTCCCCTCCTCTCTCCTCCCCTCCCCTTCTTTCTTAACAGAATTTAAACCAACACAAGTTTTGTACCAGTGTCCTCATTTGGCCAAAATGCCAAAGAACCAGCACTTTGACACCCATGTCCTCTGTTAACAAGCTATACCTACCTTACCCTAGCATTTTATTTTTCATAGAATCACAGAGTAGTTGTGTTGGAAGGGACATCAAAGACCATCCAGTTCCAACCTCCCTGCTGCAGGCAGGGTCACCAACCTTTAAATTGGACACCAGATCAGGCTGCCCAGGGCCCCATCCTACCTGGCCCTGAGCACTTCCAGGGATGAGGTATTCACAACTACCTAGCCCTGACCCTGTTCAGTGTTACGAGAGCCACAAAGCTGCTCTTGGTTTCCTGGCACCTGATACTTTTAATGCATTTATTTACATGGGGAGCAGCACACGTGTACAGCATTGCTGTTGCTGTGGGCAGGGGTTAGCCGGGGTGAGCAGCCTGCTGGTTTCTTTGCCCCCAGCTGATAAGGGAAAAGGAAGTTAATATTTGTGTTCCTGCAACAACCTTGTCACATAGGAAAATAACACATGGAAAAATCACATTTCCAAAGGTGCCCCTCTTTCCTGAAGCTGAACTAGAATTGCTTTGCACACAGGAGTTGAGGTTGCTTGTCTGTTTTGTATGAGCCCGTCCACACCATGTTCTCTGGGAGTGCCCCAGCTCTGCTTTCAGACCAACACCATCTGCCCTAAAATGTCAGTGGCAGGAGAGGTCTGAATGGGGAGCAAACGCTGTATGATGGCATTGCCCTTTGTGCTGTGCTGAGTTTCCTTTGCCCTATTTCTCCTTGCCCTTCAAACCCCGGCCTCAAGCCAAGCACACCTACATCTCCTTACATATATATATATATATATTTTTTTTTTTTGTAAGAGATGTCAAGTTTAATGAGATTTATGGGGTTCTCAATGTCATTCACAGCTCCCTCTGCCCAGTCGCGTGGCTCTTGTCTTTGGAGATCACTTTCCTCTTGCTCATCTCTTTGGACTTGAGGTCACCAACAACCAGAGGAGGTGTCTGCATGCAAATCCCTCTGTTCAGCTCATTGCTTCAGTGATAGATGGATCCTAGATGGTGCACATACCCATTTTGCACACTTATCATGGGACAAGGTGAGCTGTGCGCCTGTTTTCTCCAAGGCTGGCATGGCCTTGGTGGCCAATGTTGGATCTTGGATGAGGTCTGTCCCAGCTGGGTCTTTGGTCTCACTGCTACAGGGCTGCCCAGATCCCTGCAGGTTTCTTCCCAAAGGCAGAGCTCAAACCATGCTCAGGAGGTTACTTGGGTGTGGATCGTTGGCTCCAAGTACCCAAATTTCCCTGAAGCAAACACTTGGAGCCTGTTTGGTTGGTGTAAAACATGGTTTTGTGTGCTGTGGCAAGTGGGGGCTTAGAGATGACACAAGCCAGTGGTGTGGGAAGGAGAAATGGAAATTTGCACCAACCCTGGTGCACAGAGATTGATAAATCCTCTCAGAGTGGGAGGATGGCGCTTCTTGTTGTTAATGTTGTGGCCTCAAGTTTCACCAGGGGTGAAGGTTCAGATTGGATATTAGAAAATGTCTATTTTCTGAAAGAGCAACCAGGTGCTGGCACAGCTGCCCAGGGAGCGGTGGGGTCAGCATCCCTGGAGGTATTCCAGAACCATGGAGATGTGGCACTGAGGGATGTGGGCAGTGGGCACGGTGGGGTGGGCTGGGCTTGGGGATCTCGGAGGTTTTTTCCAACCTGAATGATTCTATGATGCTGCGATAATGGAGGTTGCACAAATGAAGCTGGGCTCTGTGTGTTCATGCGCTTTGCTGGTGCCACTGGATAGCTTACAAGGAGAGGGTGGCACGTGGGCATCCTTTGGCATCTCATGGCCATCAGCTGGTCCCTCCCTCCCAGCACTGGCTTTCCCCCACCCCAGGGCTGTCCCCAGCCAAGCACGAGGCTGTTATTGTCTGTGTTCAGACAATAAGGGCCTATTGTATTGTCTTAATACCAGGCCAATCCGGCAGTTAATTGGGATATTTGGAAGCACCTCAGCTGCTCGCACTGATACAGGGTCCTGAGTTCCCTCTGCTAATCTCCCCCAGGCACCCAGCTTGTTTATTTTCACGTCCCCGCACCGGATAATGCACTTAAGCTGGTCGCAGAGAATTCACATGAATAAGCAGGTAATTCTGCGACTTCATTAAGGCACAGCAGTAATGTGAGTTCACCTATTGCCTGTCCTCTGGACCCTACCCAGGAGAATTTTTAGCATGAATTGATTTTGGATTTGGGGTCCCAGGGGCTGCTCCAGCCCCTCCTGCACTTCTGTTCTGCAGGAACACGTTTTCCTCTTCGCTTCTCTCCACAATTGAACTGTTATGACAAATAATTATTGTGGAAAGTTTCTCTTTGTGGAAAAATGTGAAGCCAGCTCACAGGTATGATAACAAACAGCTCGCTGGCAGCTGGACATGGAAAAGCTTTCCCACTCCATGCAACACAAAGCAGAGAGGGGCATGCTCAGACACGAGCATCCACAGATGGTGTGGGCAAGGTGTGGATGGGTTAGGGGCATGCTTTGGGGCCACGCTGTGCCCTTGGTTTGTCCCCAGGTGTGGCTCAACACTTGGGAAAGCAGCACATGGTGCCTCTGCAAGCACTGGTGGTGTGTGCGATGCTCCTGCCACTGCCCAGCATAAATCAGGCTCTAGTGGCACACAGACAGGGACCTTTCCCTTGTATTTATTTCGAAGGTCGGGGGAGATGCCAGTGATTTACCTGGACACAAGCAGCACTGAACAAACAAAGCTATAAATACTGCCTGCTTCGGAGATATTAGCAAGGGCTTGTTCCCTCGCAAGGAAACTCATATCGTGGTGCATAAGTCAGCTCCGTGCCCCTGCTGAGTGGAGGGGCTGCTGCCACATGGCATCTGGGCAGCTTCCCAGCAAGGGCAGAGGCACAGAATACTATTTAATTTGTAGATGAAGCTCAGCCACTTTATGAAATGGCTCTGTCTTTCTCCCAGGGGTGCGTGTTCTTGAATGCATCAGTAGCTCTTTTGGGCAAATTGCTGCATTTTGCATTAGGAGAGTCACTGAACCCTATTTAGCGGTCTCGGGGTGGATGCTGGTAGAGCAGCATCTTTTGCCATCATCCCTGCTGGAGCCAACTGCCTGCTGTGCCACAGGCGAGCAAGGAGAGCCAGGACCTTGCTGTGCCAATTGCTTGGCCACCTGCGTTCCACCTCTGCAGGAGCTGGGGAGAAAGGCTGAACTTGTCCTCGGTTACCCCAGTGTGATCCTGTGCTGGTTTCAGTGCTATTTCAGCGGCTTTGGCAGCAGGGTGGTGGCTGGGAGGCGGGATGTAGTTGGAAGTCATAGAACCATGGAACAGCCCAGGCTGGGAATGACCTCAGAAGAGTGTCAGCTCCAAACTTCTTGGAGAAAAGGGAGCTTGGATGAGCTTATAGTTCATCCTGTCCAATCACATCTTGAAAGCCTCCAGTGATGGCGATCCTACCATGTCCTTGGGGAGATTGTTGCAATGGCTGAAAAAAAAAGCCTTATGTCAGAAAAAATTGCCTTATATCAAGATGACACTCCTCCTGGGGCAGCCTGTAGCCACCTTGTACCCATTGCTCCGTGTTTTCTTCATGTAGCAGCTCATGAAGAGAGAGCCTCCATCCCCTTTGTAACTGCTCTGTAAGCACTGGAGCACTGGGACGAGGTCCCTCCAGAGTGAAATGACCTCACTCCTTCAGCCTGTCTTCACCGGATGGGTTCTCCTTCCCTCTGATCACCTTCATGGCTCACCTTTGGACCCTCTGCCCATGAATTTTCAGAATTGGAAGCTCCATAACCAGTTATTAATGATTATCGATGTATTAAGAGGCATCAGTTGTTCATTGTTAGGATGCTGGTTAGGGGTTGGGCAGGATGATCTCCAGAGGTCCCTTCCAACCCATACAATTCTATGATTCTGATAGGAACATGAAGGTGGACATCAGTTTTGGGCTCAAGCTGTCCAAGCTGAGCCTCTTTCTTACTCCCTCCCTTACATCCTCAACTCCATGGAGTGAAGCTGGTGAGATGGAAATGACGGCGTGGCGGGGCTGAGGGCCCAGCTCCCATCTGGGCTGCCTTATCAAGCCCTGCACAGCCTCGCGTGTCACATTGGGATGTAAATCGCATTAATTGAATTCATTTTGGCTGTGCTTATGGGAGCAGACAACGACCTAGTCAAAATCTCATTTACATACTGATAAGACACAGTTGAAAAATGATGCCTTCTAATGAATAAAATGTGTGTAACTGGTCCGGCTTGATATTAGCATTAAAGTGTTAATCACTTTGGCATACAAGTTTATAGTGCTGAGTAAATTTGTCTTCAAAGGGTCCTGAAAGAGAAATCTATGTTGCTGGACTGCCATAGCAACATATAGACATCTTCATTGTATTTCTTGGTCAGAAAGCAGGTGCCAGCTTCTAATTAAAGACTAATTTGCAATTTATGTCCTACTCACTGGTTTCATGGGAACTTTGATGGCTGATATGACGTTAACCAGTAATCAGCAGCAAGAGTTGAAAGCGGTGATGGAAATCCATCCTCCCCTGGGGCTGCTGGGCTGAGCAAGCACAGGAGATACAGTGGGTAGGGACATGCCATGAGACCTGTCCTTTGTCCAGGAGCTGCTGGCAATGAAGGATGGTGGAAATCATAGAATGATAGAATCTTCTGAGTTGGAAGGGGCCCTTAAAGGCCCTCTGGTCCCACTCCCCTGCAATGAACAGGGATACCCTCAGCTCCATTAGGTGCTCAGAGTCTGTCCAGGCTGACTTTGGGTGTCTGCAAGGATGAGGCATCCACCACCTCTCTGGGCAACCTGTGCCAGTGCCTCACTGCCCTTAATCCTTGTAGAGCATCTGATGTCAGGGCCAGCCATCATCCCTTGCATGTGGCTCCGGCCAGCTTGGGTACCCCTGGCCCTCCTTCCTAGAGAGCAGATGGAAAAGGCTTCTTCCAAGCTCCCAATTAGAATATCCAGATTAAAGATGTTCATGGAGGTCTCTTGCTGCAAATGTTCTTCCAGTCTGCCCAGCTGATCCGCTGCATCTTGTGCTTTCCAGTCTTTCCCCTTCCACCCATCCATCTTCTCCTCTTACTTCTAATTACAGGGTTATGATCTCTTAACAGCATCAATATCAAGGGTAATTAGTGGCAGAAAGTCAGCGATTTGTGTGTCCACACCTATAGTATCTGTCTGTCTCATGGAGATGGCTGCCCTGGCAGCAGTGTGTTTTGGGACACACAGAGTATTTTGGGGTTCATAGCCCTATGTATGAGGTGTACACGTGCTTAGGGTGAGGCGATTCTCTCTGGGGCTGTTCTGGTTCCCATAACCCTGCTGGGGTGAGGCTTGGAAAGAGACCTGACAGAGCCAGCACTCAGATCCTGGGGAAATTCATAGAATTATAGAATCAGTAAGGTTGGAAAAAATCACTATGTTCATCTAGTCCAACCAGCAACCCATCACCACCATTCAACGCTACTTCAGATTCCTTTGATCCAGATCTGTTGGCAGCATGTTCTTGGTGGGAATTTCTGTGTTTGCACCAGGCGTGTGCCAGCATGTTGTCTTGGGGCCGTGGGACTGCTGCTACCAGAGGAGAGGTCACCTCATGTTGTGTCCTTTAAAAGCAAACCGTGCATACCTGGCCATGGGCCACAGCAGTGCTGATGAGGTGGGATGCTGTAGGGTCTCCAAAACGATGCATGGGATTTTGCTGGTTCCTCTGATCTGGCTGAGCACTGAAACTCTCCAGGGATGGAGATACCATCCTAAGCCCTGCTCCAAAGCCTTACCATCCTCTAGCAAAGAGGTTTCTCCATGCCTTTCTGCTGGCTGCAGGGCATACATTCATTAAAGCGCTATAATCCATCATGGAATGTTCCTGCTTTCAATTTAAAAAAGAAAAGAAAAAGAAAGAAAGGCAGTGCTTAACCCAGATCTCTCTGTGTCTGGCTGCACCAGGAGACATTCCAAATGCATCGAGCACATGGCCAATGGGTGTGGCAAACACTGAATCCTACTGGCCCATTCCTCCATATCTCCCTCTCTGTGCCCTCTTGACTCAGTTCCTTACCTGCAAAAGAGATAAATCACAGCCAGCATATTTATCAGCTGCTAATCACCTTCCCAGGGCTTTGGGTCCCCTTGGGTGGCCCTGCAATACCCTGGGAGTGCCATCATCTGCTAGTGAGCACACTATCCTTATTGAACATAACTTAATTCCACCCTGCATAGTCTCCTGATTATGGGATACAACTAAAATGCTTCAGCTTCTTGCAGAAGACCTGATGGTGGACCTGGACTCTCCTGGCTTATCTCTTGCAACCCAATGGTGACCGGGAGTGATGCCATCTGCCTTGGTCACCTCCAGAGCTGGTGATGGGGTGAGTGGACCACACTAGCAGTACTCCGTGCTCATACCAAGCTTTCATTTTGGGCGGCAGTCTGAAATATGGATGAAGGTGCCAAGTGAATGGGTTTTCAAAGAGCTACTTGTTGCTTCTTATGCAGCCTGAATGAAGCCCTGAGTAATGGCATAGAAAAATGATATGGAAAAAAAGAGGGGTGTGGGTGTGTGGTTATGCATACAAGCTGGAATTCTGTGCTTGTGTATACGAGCTGGGATTTTATCTGACCGTTTCTTATTTGGTGCCATTTCCTCCCGCTCCTGGGGCTCTTTGGTGCAGCCCCATCCAGCCAGCGAGCACTTTCTGAGCAGTGTGGAACTCCTCCTGGTCTGAGGCGTGTGCACAAGCAAATGGATGCCCACTGCACATATCAAAGTTAGGGTGAAGAACCCCAGTGAATACATGCGGTGCTCTCAGATGAGGCTGAATCATCAGAGAGAGATGGAAAAAAAAACAAAGAAACCCACCTATAGCTTTGGTCACATAACAGGAAAAGCACAGCCCCAGACTCTGTCCACCTCTGTCTATCTCAGAGTGGAAAATCCACTGCTCCAGGAACTGGCCTTGTTCCTGTCTGCGCTGGGATGTAAATACAAACGTGTCCCACAGGGAATATCCTGCAAACGCAATCCCACTTCCCACCGGTGAGCCGCCCATCCCAACCAGCACTGCTGCCGTCTGCTTGAGCTGTCTGCTGGAGAGGGCTGTCCTAATGGAGAACTGCTTAATAAAGAGCTTTTGGGAATGGGAACCTGTTTGCTTTGGTCCACACTGAAATTGCTTGGAAAACAAAAAATGTTGGCTGTAAGCCTCCGTGGCATTATGTTGAATTCTATGCTTGGGTCATTTGGGCTGCCTGAAAAGCTTTTCCCACTGGGCTCAGCGTTGCTCCCATCCCAAGGACAGCATTGTTTATTGGTCCTTCAAGCAGCTTTCATTAGTGGGTTACATGTTGGCACCCTGAAAGCATGGGGATCATGGAGCTGGTACCTCCCCAAGCATTTTGGTGCATACAGCCTACAACAGCACACGACATCTCAGAATCTGTGTCTACGATCTATTATGGGCTCATGACATGAACCAACAATTAGATCCAACCTGGGCGGACTCAGCATCTCCTCCTCCACTGCCAGAACTGAGGCTGAGACTACTGATGGCAGCATTTAACCCACCTAATTAACAGCTTTAGCTGGGAGCAGCCTGGAGGGAGACTGGCGGCTCTCGGGATCCATGTGTCGGGACACAACTTGGGTTGCCCGGACCCCGCTCCATATGTGTGCCTTTGCTTGTCAAGATCTTTTGTATCTCTGCGTTTAGCAGATGTTTCCCCGCGCACAATGAGACTCCTTTCACAAAGGATGCAGTCTGCTGGTGTGACAAACGGAACATTTTTTTTCTTGAGAGCAAATATTTGTAAAATAGAGCAAAAAGGGCTCCACAACGGAGCCGTGACTCACTCAGCGCCTATTTGGGCTCATGAGGAATAATTGCTGTTCGATGCTGAGTGTGCTGTTCAAAGGCAGATGTCTTGTTTTTTGCTGAAGGAAGAGTATTTGGGAGTGGATACGTACATGCCCCATTAGATTGTACAGGAATTTTTTATGGCCTCTTTTCCCTGCTATGGCACAGCAGAAATAGAGCAGAGCAGCTCCTTTCTGCCTCCAAAAGCAGCAGCGGGGCATCTCCTGCTGCCTGGGGGGGGGTTGCTGTTGTCCTGCTGTTCCTCCCAGTGAACACGGCAGGATGCTGAATTAAAACAGCCAATTCTTTTATAAGCATTTAGACACATGGATGCTGGGTGCTCCTCTGTTTGCCTCTGTAGGAGTGAGATTCAGCTCATTCGATGGATGTCCCATCCTTGCAGACATCCAAGGTCAGGCTGGATGGGCTCTGAGCCCCTGATGGATCCATGGGTGTCCCTGTTCACTGTGGGGGACTGGGACCAGATGGCCTTTAATGGTCCCTTCCAACTCATGGTGAAGGCAGAACTCTGAGCACATTTGGACGGCGAAATCTCCTGGTTCATGAGCTGACAGAGGGGTGTTTGCTGAAAGAGCAGAATAGACCTGGTGTGCAAACATTTACCCTGCCCTGAGCAGGTTAACAGGCACTGGCAGACTTTGTCTTATTTTATTTAATCCTTCGGTCTGGCTCGGCTCATGTTTGTTAATTTGAGATGTCTCTTTAAGTTTGGAGCTGTTTCTTCCCTGTCTGTACCAATTGGAAATAAGGTTTTAAAAGCCAGAGGATGGGTTTGTTCCCAGTCCACGGTCTCTCCTTGGCTACATCACTTGGAACACAGCAGTGATCCTCAGGATCAGCACTCAGGGCTGATCCCCTGCCTTGAGGAGGGAAAAAAAGTGATGGGGATCATATCCAGATATTGCTATCCCCCATGATCATTAAATAAAAATCTCTTTTAATGAGAACCTCCACAAGTGGAAGCCCAGATTCACCCAAGTTGAGGTTAGGCAGCAGAGCATGCTGTACTCACAAGGATGTTCATGCACGTAGAGGACCTGTGGGGATGCGCAGATGTTGGAGTTCATGGTTGTGTCAATCTCTACTTTAAACTGAACTCCCTGTTTTAGGTCAGCTTATTCTGAAATTTGGGCAAATATTTCTGGTTTTGGCTAATTTCCAGTTCTGTAGAAGAACAAAGGGTTCAACCTAGTGCCCATTGAGATCTTTGATGCAGCTCTGTATTTGCTCAATACCAAGCCAGCTCATGGATGGATGGTATTCCAGCAGGTGCAGACCCAACTCTGCTCTCCCCTACCCCTGTGTAAAGCTGAAATAGAGCCAAGGGAAGAGTCTTCTCTAGGGATGTGAATTGGCAATCTGGGAAAGACAGCACATCCATCCCATCCTGGGGAGCAACCAATGTACAGTAGACTCCAGCTGGAGCCCCAGTTATGTTGGACACCTTTTGTAGGCACTTACTTACATTCTCATCTTGGTGTCTTACTCTACACTGACAAGCAAAGTTCCTTCTTTCCAAGTCATGAGGGGGGCTTAAACTGAAGGGCTAATTGACTCCACCAGAGAAAGACACTTTTACGGTGCTTTTTTTTTGCTTTAAAACCAGTCTAAAATAATGAGGGTCGTGAAAGGATATGCCCTAAACCATAAAATGCACTTACTGCAGTTGTATGGTAAATCAGGGAAGGACACGCTTGCTTCTTCCTAAGGAACTGCGGAGAGCTGGACAAGGAATCGAGCGAGCAGATTGATTTCTGGCTTGCCACACACTCCCAGTTGGGGTGAAGAATTAGCACAGGTCAAATTGCTCACAAACCTCTGTCAAGGAATATATATAAGCCTAGCCTGAATGTCAGCCTAAAGGGAAGAAAACCTGAGCTTTGTGATTCTGCTAGGTCCCAGCGTGGGTGATTTCTTTAGTGATATGCTCTCCTTGTTCCTGTATCTGGATACAGCTTTTTTTGCATCTATTTTTTCCCACTGTACAAGCAAGGGTCTCCTTAAATAACCCTGTGTCCCTGCAAGGGCTGGTGTCAGGGCACTGAAAGGGCAGGAGCTGCCTCTCCGTCCCTCATGGCACTGAGATGCTCAGCTCTCAGCCACCAAGTAATTTTCCTTCGGGTAATGCAATAGTGCTTGGAAGAGCCTATTATTGGCCAGTGTTGAGAGACTCAGTGAACACTAATTGGACAAACGAGGCTCCGGGGATTCACAGGCTAAGCAGATGAATATGCAATTGGGGAAAAAGGCAAATGAGGCTCTGAGCCACTCTGAAGGGCACCTGGGATGGTGTTGTGCTCCTGAAAGCAAAGCGACGCATGGACATGGAACCCTTCCTGCTTGTGAATCTTCTCCCACCGCTGCTTCAGGAGGATCATCTCTGCTGAGTGCTTCACTATGGGGTTGTGCTGTACAGCAGGTACTGGGAAACGTTTCCCAGGCTCATGGTGTCTTTCTCATCCATACCACCCAGTGGGGACAGGTTGCTGTTTGCCATATGTGTAGGGCTCTGGGAAACAGGAAGAAAGGGAGGGAAGAAGAGGAAAAAACAGGAAGGCAAAAGTGGAAAAGTAACGTTCTTTTTTTCCTTTCTTTTTGGAAGCTTTTTCTTGCAGCTATAGGACATGAGCCCATCCTGCTTGTCCTGCCTTTCCATAAGCCCAGCCATGCTCACCAGCAAGGCGGATGATGGCATGCAAAGGCATGACAAAGCCCCAAATGGGAGAGGTTTTGTAGCTCAGGGAAGTCTGATCATAGAATCATAGAATCATTAAGGTTGGAAAAGACCACTAATATCATCAACCCACAACCACCATGCCTACCAAACCATGTCACTCAAACCATATCATTTGCTGAGGCAGCATCTCATCTCTGTGCCACGCTGTACCTGCCCCTTGATTTCTAATATGCACATATGGCAGTGACATTGCTTAAGAACTGTGTTTTGAATGCTTCCAGCCATATCTGTTCACCAGTTCACATTTTTTTCCTTGACCAATGCTCTTTCTAGCACTTGAGTTGGAACTTGACAATCTCAATGTCCCTTCCTATCTAAGCCATTCTACGATTCTATGATTCTTTGATTCTCCATGGCTGGGTCTTGCTCCATGACCGGAGCATGAAACTACTACCATAAAATGAATAATAACACTTTGAGTTCAATCATCATCTGGGGCTGACTACTGCTGGTCCTGCAGCACTTGGACGTAACTCTGCAAATGCCCTCACGAGGAAGGCCAAGAAATGAGGGATAGCATCATGTAAGTTATTGCCAACCCTTCTCATAGGAAAAAGTGCTCCTTGCTGGAGTCTGGATGATAAATCACTGTGTTTTTCTGTAGTGCATTAGCACTTGCTATCAGAGGTCAGGCCAGAGAATAACCCTCTCGCTCTAATTGACATGCAAAGCTACCCCTGTGTATTAATTTGGCTGGGGGCTGAACTTGGAGCTCTGGTGCTGAGATCAGAAAAATAGAGAGCGGTAAAGCTGCAGTAAATTGCCTGGATATTTATAGGCTCTCACATGCAATATGTTTATTTAAAAAAAATAAGAAAAATGCTACAAGGCGTAGGGTGGTGTGGCTTTCTGCCAACAGCCTGGGTCAGAAAGTGCACAGTGTCGTCTGGCAGGATGAGGAAATACTGCACGGTTTTAGCTACTGGGATGGGAGAGGAGTTTGCCCTCTGTGTTTGCATGGTGTTAATAAGAAATGGGTTGGTTTGAGCCTTTGGGTGTGTTCTGTTAGTGTGGACCATCCCTGGAGGTGTTCAAGAGCCATGGAGATGTGGCACTGAGGGACGTGGGCAGTGGGCATGGTGGGGTGGGCTGGGGTTGGGCTTGGGGATCTTGGAGGTCTTTTCCAACCTGAATGCTTCTGTGATTCTATGCTTGCCCTGATGGGCAGAAGTGAAAGAAAATGGCATGACCAAAAGGAGCTCTGCATCAGGTCTCCCTGAATAATGGGAAAAGTCAAAATGAGGGAAACGTAATGAGAAAGGCTGATGTAAACAGAGCTGTTTCTTCTTACACGTCTCCCTAGTTAGCTGCTCTCATTAAATATCTCCGTATCCAGGGGCTTCCAACAGTTATTTTTTCTGTGTACTTTTCTTGGGAGGGGGACTGCAACTAATTGATGCTGGGCTTCGTTAGCTTTCCTATGAGGAGTTAATGACGTGCCTCCGGCCAGGCTGCTTGCAGGCACAGGCTTGCAGGGGTTGGATTAATCCATATGAGCAGCTCTTGCAGTGAGGGTGGATGGGACAGTAGCCTTTGGGGCTGAGGATTTGTCTGAACCAGAAATCTGGGACATTTTCACTTTTTTTTTTGGGGAGCGGGAATATGCTGGATTTGATTTTGTTTCCAAAAATGCCCTTTCCATCCAAGATACCCGTGCAGGCCCAAGACCTAGAGCATCTGCTTGACCTGTTTTTCTATTTTTGACCTATTTTGCTACTTTTCTCACCCGAGTTGCACGCCGTTCTGATCACATTGCGTGTGAAACACGTCACAATCCACTGCACAGTCGGGGCTGCAACACCCCCCATGCGCTCCCTCCTTGCTTCCCCCATTATAATTAAAGCACAAGGGCTTGATTACATCCTGGTAACCCCTGGTACTCCCACAGCCTGTTCGTGTTGGCAAGCAAGGCTGACAGGTTGCAGAAAAAGCAGCCTGGCTGCCTCTCCCTGTGCTGCAGCACACACATCAGCAGGCTGCTAGATGATGATGGTGATGATGATTATTATTTTGATTATTATTATTTTGATTATTATTATTTTGATTATTGTTATTATTATTATTGCTACTATTGCAATTATAGTGTTCCCAACCTCAAGATAGGACGCAGCTGATGCAAGCCTGAGTGCAGAGCACAAAGGGGCTGCAGCAGCACTGAGCAGATGCTGGGGTTGGGGCCGTGCATTTGTCTTTGAGCCCTGGGACAGCACGTGATGGATGAGCCTTGGTTGCAGGGTTCTGGCCTTCATTGCTGCCCTCAGAGTGACTTTTCTGGGTGACTTGCTCTATTGTCCTGTTTTGGCCTCTTGAGGGGGACCGTAAACCTGTCCTACCATCCTCGTGTGCCTGTTTCCTCACCTATAATATAAGGCCAAATGCAAGTTTTCCCCCAGCCCAGCCCTCCCATTTCCTCGCAGCTGATGTGCAGGGGAGCAGCTGGTGTGGAAACACATTTATGGGTCCTGGTGTGCAGTGATACTCACCCCTGGTGGGCAGTTCAGATGACATATTGGCTGACGTTGAAGGAAGTCTGCTCCCGTCTCCAGCAAGTCAAGATGTTGCCCAGTATCTCATTTTGGTGGCTTGGTCAGACCAGAAAGTGAGTTATTGGCACAGCTGCCCAGGGAGAGGTGGAGTCACTGTCTGTGGAGGTGTTCCAGAACCATGGAGATGTGGCACTGAGGGATGTGGGCAGTGGGCATGGTGGGGTGGGCTGGGGTTGGGCTTGGGGATCGCGAAGGTCCTTCCCAACTTTAACGATTGTATGATTCAGTAGTCATCTGAACCTTTATGTAGATAAATGCACCTGTATTAGTGGCCATCAGGAAGGCAGTGTGCCCCGTGTTTGAAGTTTTAAGGTGATGCACGAGCACAGGCATGTCTTTAGATGCTCTCTGATCTCAGCCAACATCCGCTGCCTCCAGTCATGCTCCACCTATGGGTGCTTTCTGACCCAGACTTACAGGCTGTGGTCAGTACAAAAAGGACAAGGACTGCATTGTGCATCCTGCTGGAACATGACAAAGCATCCTAGAAGACTCTATTTAATTGAAGCACCAGCAAATGGTATGTCTGGAAAAACATCACAGGTTCTCATAAAAAAATTGCCCCATTCTCTCATGTTTCACGCTCTCAAATCCTTTGGATTTTGTTTGTTTTCTGTTTAACCTTTTCTTTAGTACATGTTATTTTGGAGCTTATTTCAGGGGAATACTTATGGGCCAAGCTTGTTCGTAGTTATGACTGGCTTGCTTACAAATTACCCTTTAATCAACAGATTTAATATTAATTAATAATTCATAGACTGCTCTTAGGATAAAATTGCATAATAATGTCTTTGATGCAGCCCAGAGTGTCCATTGTAGATGGCATAAAATGTTAATTAGCAGGAAAATGCAGTTAGGAGAAAACTCTTTTAATTATGTAATAGGCCTCATTACAATGGGTAATCAACAATGCTTCCAAATTAGCCCACTGGTAGCATTTATCTATATATAGCAAATAAACTTTTGTTTGCAGAAAATGTGTTTGAATAGTCAGCTCCTTAATTGATGTCAGGCTGTTTTTAAGTCGCTGCAATCCCTCCCCATGCTCTGAGAAGGACTGCCCTGCTGAATGGGCCACATGTGAGGCTTAGGGAATAATGGGGAAAATTGTTCACAAATATTTGTTGAGATATGCAAGCAAATTTCAGTTTGACCTTTCATAGGACCCTCATCTGAATACTGGAGCATTTTGCTGACAGCAGTGCCCAGAGAAAAATGTAAAGCATCGGTGCATGAATATCCCTTGAATTTCACTTTGTACATTGGGTCGCATGACTCACACTGTCTGCTTTGTTGGGAAGTTGCATAAATCACCCTGTCGAATGACTACAAACCAGGTCCTGTGGCCAATACGGCCAAAGCTGAACCTTTGGAAAGAAGATGGGAAGGAGCTCGAGAAGCAGAAGCCTCAGCCATAATCGCCATTTCCAGGTGACTTGTGTAAGACACTCCATTGAAATGATTGGGATGTCTGAAATGAGTCAAACCACCCAAGGTCAAATCCATGTCTATGTCTTTGTCTAGAAGGATATTGCTGTTTCCATGTTGATTTCGGGAGATTTTGGGCTTTCTCCCCAGTCTCAGTCAAATAACTACCTTTATATAGAACTATGGTCCAGCCAGATCCAGCTCAGATCTTTCGTGCAGGGATGGTGGATTTATTATGGTGTGTCCCCTGTCCAGCCCAGCAAACCTTCATCTTTCACCACAGATAATTAGTAAAGGTAATAAGAGCCTGCAGTCAGTCGCTAAGTAGTACTTATGGCTGCTGACGTCCCTTGGATGGACGGCATGAATCCTTGGGATCTGACGACCTTTACTTGTTCTCTGTGCTCCTGCTTGTAATTCTCCTTTTAGTGCTGTACAATACCAACAGCCTGAGTTTATCCATGTTGTCAAACAGACGGGCACTCTATTATTAGATTTGTTCTAGCAGACACCTAGCTATATTGGCCGAATGTAATTGATAGTCTCTACAATCTGTGGACACAGATTTCTGCCTCCTTCGGTGTCTGGTCATTTCTATTCATTTCATCTCTGGAATCTAATGTAATAAAATTATAAAAGGCTCTAACTCCTCAGCACTTAATCAGCTTAGTATGAGAGAATTACATCAGCAGCCCTTAGGTGTACTTTATCCTGCAAAGGAAATCTCACATTAGGAGACAATCTCATTATTTTGACTACTAAGGATTGTGTGAATTTCTTAAGAGCCGCCAAGAATACGGAAGAGTTTAGACAGCTGTGGCTTCATTTATAGCAGACAAAGAGCAGGAGGAGTTTGCTTTGCCAGCAAGGCCAGTGAGACGTGCAGCCTGGACCCACAGCCAGCATCCCGAATCCCTTATGAGGGTCTCCCAAAGATCCAGGGTACTAAGCAAGAGCATGTTTAGAGGTAGGCAGAGACATGCGTGGTACAGCTATACCTGCTGCTGCTCAAGGTATAGCTCACTGGTCCTAGGTTCAGCAAAGGATCTACCAGGTTAATGATCCCATTTTCCTCTTGAAAGACATGCAGGTGCCTCCTCCCTCCTCTGTTCCTTCGTCTCAGTTTCTAGAAAATATCCTCCTGGTGATGCAGTGGCACAGATTGCCCAGGGAGTGGTGGGGTCCTCATCCTTGGAGGTGTCCAAGATCCATGGAGATCTGGCATTGAGGGATGTGGTCAGTGGGCATGGTGGGGGTGGGTTGGGCTTGGGGATCTTGGAGGTCTTTTCCAACCTTATCAGTTCTGTGATTCCGTGATTCTATACCCCATCCACAGACCCAGGTTTCTCACTGTGGAAGGATCAGGCTGTCTCTGTGCCCTGCATAGGTCTGTGTGCCTCTTTCCTTGAGCGCAGCTCTGCCATGAGTCTTTTAATTCATTATTGGCTTGGAGGGCATCAGTGGGGTGACACTCTGCCTCCATTGGTCTGCAAAAACCACAGAGTTTGCTTTCTTGTCTTTTTTTTTCATATCCATTTGATTTATTTCTACCTCCAAAATTTCAGCAGCTGCGGAGATAAGGTCAGCAAGAAAGTCTGTGGTAAAGCAGGAGGAAAAGCCAGCTCTTCTGGGCTGCATTATTACAAGGCTATCGTGCCCCACATCTGCTCCCCTGCCCTCACTGTGGGCAGCTGGAGTTCGGCGAAAGCAGGATTTCTGAGCCTATTTTTGGCGCATCCATATACAGACCTAAAGAGAGGAGGTGGGCAGGGAAGATGCGGAAAGGGAGAAAAAGAAGTTCAGTGTAGATTACGGGAGCTTCACTCTCACTTGCATTGAGGCTGGGGCTGTCCAACACTGCTCCCTCCTTCTCCTCAGCTCTGAGCCATGGGATGGCATTTATGCATCTCTGGGCATTGGAGTTATTTTAAAAGAAAACAGCCTGCTTGTTTTCCAGCCCAAGTTGGCTCGGCGAAGCTCAGCCCCTCTAACCACAGTCTGGGCATTTATTTTTGTCCTCTAGACTTTCTGAGGCATTTCTTGGGGCTGTTTGTCTGGTTCTTGCTGGGAGTGATGGAACAGGATAAAAATAGAGAGGAGACCCAGGCTTGGGTTCGTTCCTTTGAAAAATTCACCGTGGAAATCAACACAAGGCTCAGGACACAGAGGCAGGGTCTCATTACCAGGAGAGGGTCCCACTACATCTTGGAGCCAAGCATGGGGCAATTTTGGGTGTCTTTTACTTCACCCTTGTGTCTGAAAACAGGATATGGATTTATTAAAAAAATTAAGAAATTCTGTTTCAGCCTCAGTTCAGGCTTTGAGGGCTGGAATTGGTTGTAAAAGAAAGAGTGGAGCCCTCTCCATCATCACACTGACACTGGAACGTGGCGCTTCCATTGACATGTTAGCCGTGATGAGAGGTACTCCTGAATTTGAGGTTAAGTGACACCGAATCACATTCCCTTTGGTCACATCAGTGTAATGGGAAAGCATTGGGCTCTCGAAGCCCAGCCTTTATTTTACAGCACAGAGCTGCTTGCTGCGGGTTGTGCCTGGAGCCAGGTGGCCGGCATCTGCTCAGGGTTTGTCACATTATCCTCTCCTCTGGGGCAGCCTGAGCAGCCGCTCGTGTTGTTTTGTCCCTGTTAATTTGAGAATGTGTTGTTTTGCCTTCCTGAGGTGAGCAAAGTGCCCTTTGCACGCGATGGGGAGGTCTGCGATGGCTCCTGGAGGAGTTCATCCCCATCGCCAACGACCCCCCTGAGAATGCTCTGCTAATGCACAGCTGAGCTCTGCCCCATGCACAAAGCAATGGCCACCAATGGAGTTTGTTACTGGTTTGCTCATCTGGCCCGGAGCCTGACCATGGGGTGCTTCAAAGATAAAGGCGGTGACCCTGAATACCCAGAGAAGAGAGGAGAGGAGAGGCCGGGATTGAGGACATGGGCTGCAACAGCTCCCTGGGGCGCTCAGTTTGCCAAGGACTTCAGCTTGAGTCTGTGCTGCAGCTGTGGTTTAGCCCTGAGCTGGCAAGAAGGTCATCGTCTGCCTGGGCAGAGAGGTTGCACACTCAGCACAGAGCTGTAGAATTGTATCTGGTGAGCAGCTCAGTGCTGGTGTGGGCTGAGCATTTCATCTGGAAGCACAGGACTTGCTCCATTGCAACGCAGGAAGAAAATGCACTGGGATACACAGAGCTGCTTTGACATGGATGTGCAGGGGAAGGAGACTTCTCTCCTTTCAGACAGTGGAAGCAGCCCTAGTTAGGCAGGCTTGGGGCATTTCTCTGGGGTCTGAACTTCCCAGGAGCTTGCCCTTGCCTCAGGACTGTTCATTATGCATCTCCTCTTGCTCCTTTATAGCTCATCTTTGCAGAGCTATAATTCAACCAGCATTATTATGGTCTGCTGACTGTTGCCTCTATCATATTTCCTCCTGGAACTTGCAGCACAGCCCTGGTGCTATTATTTTTGAATGTCCTTTAAGCAGAACTGTTCACACCTCTTGATTCAATTTGCTGAGAGTCTCTTAGCATTCCCATCGCTTATCTAAACATATCATATTTCAAGGTTTACTCTGTGGTTATAAAAATTTGCTGTTGGCACTCAAAATAAAACTCTTTGCTGGATCTTAGCCTAGTAACAAATGTGTTGGATCGAGCTGGGCTGGAGAAAAGAGGGTTTTAGGAATTTATGAGATGTGGGTCTCCAAACTGGAAGGCTTCAAGCTGATCTCCCTGCTCTTAGATTTATTGTTTCAGACAAAACAAACCCAATCTGCAGTACTTTTTCTGACCAAAAAGGAGCCTCTAATGAAGACACTTGAAGCATCGATTAAAAGTTAACCTCTGCTCAGCTCCAGAGAATGGGGATGCCAAAGGCAAGGGGACACTGCCTATGCTGTGGATGCCATGGGTGGATGCCATCTGCGGCATCTTTTGCTTAGAAAGGATGCAACAGCCATTTCTAATATCCATTTCAGGTTGGATATTAGGAACAATTTCTTCTCAGAATGAGTGGTGATGCAGTGGCACAGCTGCCCAGGGAGCGGTGGGGTCACCGCTCCTGGAGGTGTTCAAGAATCATGAGATGCGGCACCTCCTTCATCTCTCAAGCTAGAAACCTGTGGGAATGTGGGCGATGGTCAGCCTGGAACCTGGCCAGGAGCTGGTGGTCACCAGGACCAGGACTTCCTCCCTGCTGGGTGCACACAGCCTAATGCATATCACTGACCTTGGAGAAACATTCCCCATTTGCTTATAATCCCATCAGTAGCTCCAATTTTGGGATCCAATTTGAATCATGGAACTATATTACAGTCACATAATTATATAATTTTTTGGGTTGGAAGGGACCCTTAAAGGCTATCTGGTCCCACTCCCCTGCAATGAGCAGAGACACCCACAGCTTCATCAGGTGCTCAGAGCCCCATTCAGCCTGACCTTGGGTGTCTGCAGGGATGGGGCACTCACTTGACTGAAGACACTGCCAGAGCAAAGGGGCTGAATGAAATGGGAAAAGAACCTCCAGTAAAGGTGCTCTCAGAGCAACAGAAGACAGCAGCTATGGAAAAGCATCTCCATCCTCTTTTAGCAAAGCGCCCACTAAGCTGAATGTGTGCTTAGCAGCCAGGATATTGTGAATTCCAGCCCAAACTCCAGTGAATTCAGACCATGTTGTTGGCAGGCAGATGCAGTTATTCTGCAGGTAGGCAGCAGCACACCCTCTGCCAAGCTGTAGATCAAACTCTCTATGGGTTTTCAGGGCAGTCTCTGGGAAAACTCAGCCATAGTTCAAATAATTATTGAACTGTAGCAATGAAAGAGGCCTGCCATGCTGGGCCAGGGCCCTGCCTTACAGCTCCAGCTCTCAGTTCTTGCAAATTAATCCCTGCTTGCAAAACCTCTCCTATCAGCTCAAACATTCCCCATAGCCCAAAGGACTTTGCAATCCAGTAAGGATTCCTAGAGCGTAACTGGCCTGGGTTCTGGTTTGAGTCAATGCAAAGTGCCTCTGAACTCCAGCAGATTTTCACTGTACCTGCCCCATTGCCCATGCTCACATAAAACCCTTTAATCCCTCTGGTGCCTCATGGCTGCTTGAATAGGAAGAATAGGGATGGGGCATGGTGGGGCAAAACCTGTTTCAGAGGAAGAATTGTGTTAATACTGCCAGCTTCTGTCTATCCACGTGGGGCAGAGAAGCTGCCCACTTTCTGCCCTTCATGCCCACATGTAAGGATCATAGAATCATAACAGAGAATGGCTTGGATAGGAAGGGACCCTAGAGATCATGAAGCTCCAACCCCCTCCCCACAATCAAGGCCACCAACCTCCATATCTAATACTAGACCAGGCTGCCTAGGGCCCCATCCAACCTGGCCCTGAACCACCTCCAGGGACGGAGCATCCACAACCTCTCTAGGCAGCCTGTTCCAGCATCTCACCACTCTCATAGTAAAGAACTTCCCCTGATATCCAACCTAAATCTTCCCTCCTTCAACTTAAAACCATTTCCCCTTGTCCTGCTATTATGTACCCTTTCAGAGAGTTGAATGAGGATGTGAGGTTTACTCCAATCCAAACCCGCAGCAAGGACAGGAGGAACAAGAAGATGAGCAGTACTCAAGGGTCTGTGCATCCTGCAGAGACAATGAATCTCAGCTGCCCTCGTTACCTGGCAGTCTGTGAGACACTCAGGTGATTAATTTTAGATTTGCTCACATCAGCATTTTGTCATCTGAGCTGTGAAAAGCAAAGTAGAGAAGTGAGAACGCTGTCTGGAAACGCATTAGCGATCAGGGATGTATTGCTCTGTGTTTACAGCCTGGCCTTTAAAGCCTGCAGTGACAGCTGCACGAAGGAAATGTCCGATAAAAGATCACTTTATTTCAAGACAACATTGTGAGGCTGCACCAAATACAAGGAGTAGGAATGGACCATGGGCTGAAGGCTCTTATTCCTTACTATCACATTGGACGTGTATTACCCAGCCAGCAGGCTGCCAGGGCACTTTGGAGATCACCGTGGACTCTCCTTGGGTAAGTCCTTGACCTTAAATAGCTTCACCCTGGGACAGATGGAAGCTATGCTTGTTCTTCCCAGGCTTTTCCCCCTGAGTGGAGCTGAGTCAGTGCCATTAGGGCATCCTTCACACTCAGCCATGAGCAGGTGATTTAAATCCCAGTGGTAAATGAATGGTAAATTAGAAGCAGCCACTTTCCTTCCAGAGGGGTGGTAATTTTTGCAAGGCCAGCTTGGAAGAGAATTAAAGCCTCCCAGAAATATTAAAGGGCAACCACAGTCATAGAGTAAGATGTTTCAGGGGTGGTTTAGAGGGTGGATGATGGGATGATCTACAGAGAACTGTTTGTTGCTTGTTCCTATGTCTCCTGAGGTTGTGATTCCTGCACAGGTAACTTTGATTGCAGAAGTAAAACTGTATTGAAAGTTGTGGCTTGGGCTCCTGTTGGTGCTAAGCATGGCCAGTATCACCCTCTTATTTTGTAGTAGAAAATACACCTTTTGGTTGAATGGGGTTGTATTTTTGGCTAGCTCTTAGTCTATCCAAGCTGATGTGGGGAGGAGTAGAAGAAAGCAGGATGAAGAACCTGCTGTAGAAACAAGCTACCTTGATTTCTGCTATGGATGCAGCCCAAGGAGATCATCCTCCTTTCTCTATTGAGAATGCTGAGGTGCCCATCCTGAGGAAGGACCCATGCTTTCAGCATCTTCAGTTCTTAAACTGATACAAAACACAACAGGTTAGCCAGCCGGCCCTAAATGCAGCTAGCAGAGGATGTAACTCCAGCACTTGATACCACTTCAGCATTTCGTTAAATCTGTGGAGAGGTGGTCTGAGGTAGCAAAAAACCCAACCAAGCATAAAAAACCACAAACTCCTCATGGCCAAAAGGCCAAACCATTGCTGCTGATCTGAGGCAGAGCACACCTTCCCAGGAGGAGCGCACAGCGGGCGACTTCTTCGCACGCGATTGCTGTGTTTTGGTGGGGAAAAAATAGAAGTCTGAAGGCAGCAGCTGTCCCTGTGGAGGCTCCATTGCCTCATTCTCTCGTTAGCTTCTGCAGCTGCAGCATCCCAGCAAGCTTGCACTGACTCATCCCATTAGCTCTATTTAAGGTTTGGGATGTGATATGTTTGTCCAGACATTGGGAGCAAAACATGCCCCCCTATTTCTTTTCTTTTTTTTTTTTTCTTTCCAGTCTGGGATGTTTTATTTTAGCTTAAGGAAAACAGTGAGGAAAGGAAGAGCAAATATAACTCCTCAGGAGGCAGTAAGAGCTGCTGCAAGCAGAGCTCTGTCTTCTGAGGCTGTAAAACTCAAACCTCCCACACCCTGCAGAGGGGTGAAGTCAACAATTATCTGTGCTATGCAGCCCACAGAGAGGGAAAATTCAGAGGAAGGATTAACCATGAGCAGGTCTATGGGCTGGCAAGCAGCAGACTTGGCTCCACTTGTCCTGTCTTGGCCATAGGGTGGCTTGGAGGAAGCCCAGCACTTCTGATCTCTTCTGAAGTTTGGGTACTTGAAAGTAGAGCTCTCCTGGGCCAGCGCTGGCTCTCTGTGTACTTCCACATGCTTAAGTGTGAACTGCAGACTTGCCATTTCCGCACAAGCCACCTCCAGGAAAGCCCTGAAGTATCCTCTAGTTGGTTTTGATGGAAAAACAAGAGAAATCTGGTTTTTCTGTGGAATCACAGAATTGTTTGAGTAGGAAGGGACCCTAAAAGGCCGTCCGGTCCTGCTCCCTGCAATGCACAGGGACACCCACAGCTCCACCAGTGCTCAGAGCCCATCCAGCCTGACCTTGTGTGTCTGCAGGGATGGGGCACCACTGCCTCTCCAACTTAATTGTAAAGAACTTTTCCATTTTATGCAGTCTGAATCTCATCTCTTGTAGTCTGATGGGGGGGGAGGGGGAGTGTTACTATGACCCAGTTGCAAGACCTTGCACTTGGCTTTGTTGAACCTCACAAGGTTCTCCTGGGCCCTCTGCTTGAGCCTTCCTAGGTCTCTCTGGAGAGAGATATTAGAGATAATAACACTAGAGAGAGTTATTAGAGATAATGTTGCTTATTTATAATAAGGTAGATGGCAAGCTCTGGATATGGATGGGAGTGCAAGGAGGCACCTTCCTCTATCCCATATGAAGAACATGGGAGCTTGCTTTGAGAATACAGGAAAACAGGAGTGCACATGGAGACCCTGGAACGAAGATAAGGGAAGGACCACTTGGATAACAAATGCTGATAACAGCAGGACAAGGGGAAATGGTTTCAAGTTGAAGGAGGGAAGATTTAGGTTGGATGTCAGGGGGAAGTTCTTTACTATGAGAGCGGTGAGGTGCTGGAACAGCTGCCCAGAGAGGCTGTGGATGCCCTGTCCATCCCTGGAGGTGTTCAAGGCCGGGTTGGATGGGGCCCTGGGCAGCCTGGTCTGGTATGAAATGTGGAGGTTGGTGGCCCTGCCTGTGGCAGGGGAGTTGGAGCTTCATGATCCTTGAGGTCCCTTCCAACCCAAACCATTCTATGGTTCTGTGACATTTGGTGCTTGGACTAGATGATTTTAATGGTCTTTTCCAACCTTGACGATTCTATGATATTGACTAGGTTGTGTTATGTGGAAGGATGCCCTTGCTGTGTCTTGTTTGCTGCTGTTTAGGGCTGGGATTTGCCTGAGGGCAGGCCTGCTGTGGTTTCCTGTGTTTGTATAATGTCTAGAGCAATCAACAAGATTTCCAGGGCACTGCAGGGCTGGACTTTCTAGTGTGTGGTGCCTGCTGACATTTCAGGAGAGTTTGACTCTCATATAATAATGCTCAAAGGGAAGAGGGCAATAACACTAACAGCAGCAATCCATAATATGATACCAAGCTCCTCTGTAATTGCCTTTCTCCCATCTCAGTTCTCCAGTGCATAGATAAACCAATTGCTCTAAGAACATCTGTGGAACAGTTGTGTAGTCCTGGAGTCAGACAGCATGGAGATGTCACCAGTCTCTCCTTGCAGGTGGGACATTTGCAATGTCTTATTCTCAGGCTCCCAGAGGGGATGCTCACCTTGTGCCCATGGTGGCCAAATGGCCCATTGCCTGCAGAGCCCACCCATGCACTAAGCCCAACAAATGCCCCCACCAAAACAAGGGTGGGTTTTGCTTGGTGAAATAAAACTCCAGGGAAAAATAAATATAAAAAAGAGCATTTTTGGTCCAGGCTCAGCAGCCTGCTGATCTCTGGTTAGGGTCAGAGGAGCACAGTCATCCGACGTAGATTTCATGGTATCACAGGAAGGTTTGGGTTGGAAGAGACCTTCAAGTTGGATATTAGGAAAAACTGCTTCTCACAGACAGTGGTGATGCAGTGGCACAGCTGCCCAGGGAGATGGTGATGTCACTGTCCCTGGAGGTGTTCCAGAACTGTGGAGGTGTGGCACTGAGGGATGTGGACAGTGGGCATGGTGGGGTAGGTTGATGGTTTGAGTTGATGTTCTTAGAGGTTTTTTCCAACCAGAATGACTCTATGATTCTATAATTCTATTATTAAAGCCCATTCAGTCCCAAACACTGCCGTGGGCAAGGACACCAGACCAGACAGCCCAAAGGATTTAAGTATTTATGACAGCAATCAGAAACGTGGCACCTTGCAAACAAGTGTCTGGAGCTGGAAGGATATATACTGAAGGGGAAACACAATGGGAAAGCAAATGAAACAAGGAAGAACCTTCTGGACCAAGGGCCAGAGCTGGGCCATGGGGCTTGAGAAAGAAAGAAAAGAGGCATGAGGAGAGGCTGCATTGTGGTGGAGAAATGGTCTGGAGGTGGGCACAGGGGCAGAAATGTGCAGGCATCAGTGTGGTCCCACAGGTCCCTGCTCTGCTTCCCATTAGCAAGTGACACTGCCTTGTGGGAGTTTTGGCTTCAAAGCTTGAGCTGGGTGGGATGGGATGTCTCACCTGCAGGCCTGAGGATGCCCACTAGCCCACTCCCGGGCTGACCTGTCTTGGGTCTAGCCAGAAAGAGGAAAACAGGGCTTTTCAGTATTTCTCCCCTCCCCACCCCTGAAATATGTTGTTTTTTCTTTCACCTTTTTTTTTTTCAGAGAAGACACAAACAAAAACAAACCTCTCCAGGCAAAAGTAATCAGTTTTGCTTTGATTTTTTTTTCTTCATCTTCTTCAGCCAGGGCTTGCTCAGCTCCAGCTGCCTGCAGGGTTTGCTCACCATTGTGCTCTAAAAACTCTCACTATGTGGTCAAGCATCTCCATCCCTGTACATTTGCTGCCAGTGTAGAACAGAATAAACAGCATACAGACACAATTTGTACCACTGCCCCTTATCCAGAAACAATTATTTTGTCCAGCTAGCATTCCTTGAACAGAATGTTTGTGTGGAGGCATGAGAGCCCACTATGCCTAAGAAGGCCTTGCAAGATGCAGGTCCCACCTCGAGCATCTGTCACCTTCACTTGTAATCTTTACAGCTGCTGGTTTGAGATGAGTTTTTGGCTCCTCATCCTGGAAGGGTGATCCCTGGAAGGGATTTGATGTTGGGGATGAAGTGTTTGAATGTTTAACTTGTGCTCTTTTCCTTCTTCTTCCCTTCACCTCAGGGAGAAAGTCTCAGGCCCAGGCTAAAACCTCACCTCACCTCCAACGTGAGATCTGTGTTCTTTGCCCTGGATCACGCACAGAACCTTGGATGCTGAGTAGCCCCAGGAGACATTTGCAGTGGTAGATGACAAATCAAGGTCAGCATGAAACACTAAATATGTATCTGTGGTGGTGGTGTTGATTCCTGAGCCTGTCTTGGAAGCATCTCTTGAAGGTGCAGCTGGGTTCCTCTCTGTGCTCTCACCTCCTGCTCCCCCGTTGACCTGGGATGGGACTGGTGCGCTTTCAAAAGGAGAAGCAGCCTGCAGTTCTGCTGCGGACAAGAGAAAGGCAATGAAGAAGGGAAAATTAGGGGAAAATGGCTTTCCCTCAGTAGCATCTCCCTTGCAAATGCTCCTTGCTCCACATCCAGAAATTTGCCAGAGCTGGGTGAATCTCTGATGTGTGTTGACCTCCTTTTTCCTACCTGCCCGCACCGTATGCTTTGTTCTCTTCCTTCAGAACTCATCATAACAATGGAAGGGATGTTCTTGAAGAGGCAATTTCTCCCCAGGATGCAGAGAACTGCTGTCTGCCAGTGCCAGATGCAGAAAAAACTTACAAACACATAGAAAGATACCTTTTCTAGCCATGAATTCAATCCAGGTGCCAGGAACTAATGCTTTTATGAAGGAATTTTTGAGCAACAGAAAGTCCCAGATGAAAACAAGAGTGGTAGGCAGTGCTCAGGAAAGGTTACAAAACCTGAAATGTAGTTATTGAAGCCTTTGAATGATCCATCAAAGAATACAACGTAAAAATGTTCTTACCCTCAAACTAACGGAGCTGGGAAAGGAATAGAAAGTTGGTTGCAGAGGATTTGGGGAGTTATGTGAACCAGGCAGGAAGGCTGGCAGCTGTGGAGGCTGCTTAGTGATGGTGAAGCTGCTGCTTTTGGTGTGAGCATAATTAATGCCATGAATTCATAGGTTGAAAACTGGTGATGTGCAGGGAAATCACCTGCTGAGGAACAAGCAGGATGCTCAGTGAATTGTGGATGGGAATGCAGATTGATCATGGTAGAAGATGGACAGGGAGATGAAAAGTGTGCAGGTGTGTCTGCGCAACCCCCTCTCTACTAGGGCTCGTTCTGGGGTCTGTCCTGCTCCCTGCTTAGGACAAGCTCGTTGGAGTTGGAGGGGATCTGTAAAGGCCATCTGGTCCAATGCGCTGCAGTGAACAGGGAGACCCACAGGTCCATCAGTTGCTCAGAGCCCCATCCAGCCTGGCCTTGGGTGTCTCCAAGGATGGAGTTGTTTCCACTAGATTTAATGAACATGAACTCCAGCATGACTGAGAATAGCTATTAACATCCTACAGCTACAGTGAGCACAAAGAAGATTGCAGAGTTTTAGGTGTCCGTCACTGGAAATGCTCATGCTGAGTGCCTTGGTGATGCTTTTCAGTTCCAGGTCTGCTCCCAGGAACACTTCTTCACCAGTGCTGGTGCGGGGACAAGAAAGAATCCAAACTGACTGCTTGAGGAGGAAGCTCCAATGCAAAGTTGACAGCACCACCAATACCTTGGTCAATTTTAGGATGAGAAGGAATGGCCTCAAGTTGCACTGGGGTGGGTCAGGTTGGATATTAGGAGAAATTTCTTCTCACAGAGAATGGTGATGCAGTGGCACAGCTGCCCAGGGTGGTGGTGGGATCACCATCTCTGGAGGTGTTCAAGGAACCTGGAGATGTGGCACTGAGTGATGTGGGCATGGTGGGGGTGGGCTGGGCTTGAGCTTGGGGATCTTGGAGGTCTTTCCCTACCTTAATGGTTCTGTGACTCTATGATTTTTGGCTGGATGTCCAATTCCTCCACAAGGAGCAGGTGAGCTGCTTATCTCCTTCCAGACTGATCTCATCTTGAAGAAAAGGGAATGCGCAAATGTTGTTTGGCGAGGGCTGTCTTCAAAAGTGCCTCTCCTACAGTATTTCCCAGTTGATCTCAGAAGGATTTAACAACATTAACTCATTAAGATGACAGCACCCTGGGGGTGTTAAAGCAATGGGGCATCCCATCAATCCCATTTCCACAGCACTGCAGGTGATGGGGGCAGGGAGAGGTGCTTCAGAGCAGTGGCTTTTCCTCCTTTGTGGTTTTCTCTTTGGCAAGGCAGCTCATGGCCACTGGAGAAGTTTTCTGTTGGTGCTGCAAATTGTGCTGCTGTAGCTCTTTCTGCATGGGTGATAAAAACACCCACCATCTCGCAACTCATTAGCTCTCCTCCGGCAGCATTAGTGGTTAACAGCATAATTAGTTTCAGTGGTAAAAGGAGATTTTGTGGACCCAGGGGAGAGATTGTTAATCTTCTGGCATTTCGGGCAACAGCAAAAGTAGCAAATTGCTTGTTAGGGGCAACGGCAGAAATATTTGCATGTTGTTAAGCAACTTATGACTAAAACACTGACCTAAGGTAGCTTTGTTTGGTTGGTGAGAGAGTAAAGAAGTGGAGTGATCTTAACATCATGAAATATCATGTAATCTCAGTGAGCAGATAGAAAATGTCCACCAGGCTGCCCTTGTTCGTTACTGCTTCTGGGTGGTTTGTTACTCTGCAGATATCTGCAGATATCAACACAGTGCTTGGGCTCAGCACTGACTCATCTCCCTCCCGCAGGAAGAGACCGGTTCTGTAACAAAGATAAAGATGTGCCACTGCTGGATGTGTGCACAGCATTTAGCAGGCTGGGCATAAATCAGGGCAGGAACTGCAGAATAGCAGCGTTGCTGTATGGTGTGCATTTGTCACCTTCAAGCCTTCCTCCAGTGTCCTGGTGACGGCCACCCATGCTGGCAGATTGGTGCTCAGGGCAGGTGGCTCTGCTCCTTGAGGACAATTTCTCCTTACTTTCAGTGTCCTGGCTCTTGAAGATGGGTGGAGAAAGGCCTGAAGGCTACATAATGGAATAACGGACACAGAATCATTTGAGTTGGAAGGGACCTGTAAAGGCCCTCTGGTTGAACTCCTCTAAATGAACAGGGACACCTACAACAAAATCAGGGTGCTCATTAGCTTTCTCTGGAGCCTTCTCTTCTCCAGGCTGCACAGCCCCAGCTCTCAACCCATCCTTGCAGGGAGGTATTCCATCCCTGGGACCATTTTTGTGGCCCTTGTCTGGATGCACTCCAACAGGTCCATGTCTCTCCTGTACTGAGGACTCCCCATCTGGATGCAGTTCTCCAGGTGAGGTCTCACAGCACAGAGCAGAGGGGCAGATCCCCTCCTTCACCCTGCTGGCCACACCTCTCTGATGACATCCACCGGGAAGCCATCCAAAGCAATTCTACCATTTGAGCATGACCCAGGGCCCAGCCCTCCTGGTCTTGGTGAGCAGCTGAAGCCAAGGTCACTTGGATGCTGCAGGAGGAGCATTTTCTGCTGGTGATGCTGCAGGCGTTGCAAGATTCATGACGTGCTGGTAATCTCCTGGGGAACACTGGTTGCTTCATGGTTCTGGTCCAAGGAAGGTCATGCAAAGTTCAGAGCAGCTTTGGGAAAATATTTGAACTTCTGGATGTTTGTGTGAACCCAACCTCCGACTTCCTGAGCCTCTCATTTTCTTATGAAATAAGTACTGAGGGACAACTCCATCAGTGCATGCGTGTGTGTGCATGGTGGAAAAATACTGCATTGTTTCAAGAATGTGGAAAAAAAGAGTGATGTGAGCACATCATTCTGGATTGCTGTGTCCCAGCAGTTGGCAGAAGGAGAAGAAATGCCTTGGATCTAGATAGCACCTCCAGAAACACCTCAATCCCAAAACAAAACGGATCCTATTACAGCTAAGACTCAAATACCTGAACCCCACTGAGGAAATCATCCTCTCACCCAATCCATCATCTCGGGCCTGAGTACCCTTCTGTCCCCCTGGAGCAATTTCAGCACTGTGTATAACAGAGCATGCATTATTCCTTAATGCAAGGAAAAGACTGGCTCGTTGTTTTGAGAAGGAAAGCAGATCTGACCATTTTGCAGGGAGCTGCGGATGCAGGGAGCAGAATGCAAAGGTGGTCTCAGGGCTCAGAGGGGTGCTTTTGGCTTTTGGAAGGTTTTTCTTCTTTTATCCATCCTCTGGTCCTCTTCCTCCTGCTCTCAGGGCTGGATTACCTGGTATCTGAAAGCAGAAATACAACTGACTTAAAGGTTATCCATTGCACGCTGTGTGTGTACATGCAGAAGGATTGATGTAAAAAGGGAAAGAGAGGAAAAACGAAGGGCTTGCATTTCCAAGCATTTCTGAAGGATCCAAACAAGGATGCCCAGCAGCACATGGTGTTGGTGCCCAGGACCACAAGCCTGTTTGCTCCCCAGCTGATTTTGGGCTCCTTGGCCACCATTGCCCACAGCTCTGCAGGGAATCTGTGTGGCATCTGCCCCTGCAATCTGATCCCTGAGCTCTGTGAAGCATCACTAACACGGCCAAATGTCCCACCTGGAAAGGGGCATGGAGAGGGTGAGAACTGCTTAAATATGGGAAATCAAAACCCCTTTCTGATGTGTGTTATTTCCCCCCTCTCTACTCAAAAGTGGTGCATGGGGAGCATTTCCCTCACTTTTGGTAGCTATAGAAACTTCAAACACAAGCACAGGATCCAAAATATGTCTCTTTGCCAGTGCTTTTCCCTGACATTAGCCTCCCAAGCAGCCCTGCAAAGCCCCAGGGAGCCTCAGCCTGGCATTGGCCATATTTATTTTGCCAGCTGGAAACAAGCAGCATACATTCATGAGGTTGAAATGGAGAGAGATGGATGTGGATATCAGGGACTGACTGACTCAGGGGAGGGATGCTCCTCTATACAGTGTGATCTGGGAGCACTTGTGTTACTATTATGGGCTTGCTAGCAGGTGGATCATAGAACCATTCAGGTCTGGAAAGCCCTCCCAGTTCCCCCAGCCTACCCCCACCATGCCCACTGCCCATGTCCCTCAGTGCCATGTCTTCATGGTTCTGTAACACCCCCAGGGATGGTGACCCCACCACTCACACCCTGGGCAGTTGTGCCACTGCATCACCACTCTTTCAGAGAAGAAATTTTTCCCAATACCCAGCCTGAAATGGGGATGTTGGACAGGAAGGGCAGGGATGCTGGGAGCAGAGTATGCCAGGAGCAGCTTGTTGGCAACTGAGAGAAGTGTGAGGTGACTCTTGGTGCCAAGTGAGCACCAGATCTCATCATTCAATACTCCCCCCTTCTCCAGCACATAAATAAATATGAACCCTTCCCCCTCCCCCAGGCAGTGGGGCAGCCAAGAGGGTTGCTCTGCTCTGTACCAAACTGCAACACTTGGCACCCTCTTTTCTTTTCTCCTCCTATATTCTATTCTTAAGGGGTAATTTGGTTACAAGAGACTTTTTGGGTGGTCGGTTTGTTTGCTTTGCTGGGGCTAGCAGAAGAAAAACACCACTACTTTTTTTTCTTTTCTTTTTCTCTCCTTGCAGAGGAGGAACAGGTGGTTTTCCCATTAGCAAGGGCTCCCTGTGTGGATGGTTCTTGGGTGGGCTCCAAAGCACAGCGGTAAAGAAGCAGGCTTGCAGTGGTTGCCACCATGCACCTTCCCCATCTGAGATCAGCTCCCAAAGGATGGCAAGGTGCCCACCCTCACCCAAATCTCCTCCTGCACCTTTCAGGGCCAGTGTAAGGCCAGGAGGGACCAGTGACGTGCTGGAATCAGAAGGGAGGAACCCTGTAAGAAGGGTGGGAGGGGATCAGTTGGACAAAGTGCCAACACTGGAGGAGATGGCGCATGGAGAACATTCCCACACATCTATTTTCTTAAAAATATGGCTGTTTCCACAGCTGCCTGCATTGCCTGTTCCTGTGCATTGCTACTCTATTGCCAGGAATTTTTCCCCGATAACTTTCCTAATTGATGTCTGTCTTTGCTTCAGATAAAGCTGATTTCCTCCCCTGGTGGCAGCAGCGGATGCAGAGAACAATAGGTATGGTGCCTGCTCAGGGGACAACTCCTGCTCCCCTGTGCCATGCCCAGCCCTCAGCTGGGGATGGAGGGACCCACCCGAGGGAAAAGCCAGTTCCAGAGGAGTGGCTTGGAAAAGAACATTGCAAAAATTTGTGGAAAGCAGTGATTGAACGAAGAATGAGGTCATGAGCTGTTCCAGGAAAGGTGCAGCAAAATATGTGTTTACTGCAGAAATTTTATGAAATGGATAAAAATAAAAGAATCTCATCTCTGGAAAGATGCAGGAGGTCAGAGGTACCCGAGGGCAAGCAGCCACAGAGTTGTGACCAGTCCCAGGAGCCCCTTTTTGGTGTCTGGTCACTGATGTGAATCTGCTTATTGCAAAACCTGCAGCAGGACGTATCCAGCTATCACTGTCTCTGGGTAATGTAGATAAAACTTTTGCTTTTTCATTTTTTTCCTTAATAGTGGATGGTGAAAGAGTCTTTAATCCTCCCAACGTGGGCTGACTGCATCTGGTTGCTCGTCAGCATCCACCCTGGGCCACCACAGCCTCAGGCTCTATTTGGGATTACACACCTCCCCAAAAGCTGTTCTCCTGTTTGGCTGGTGCAGTTATCCATCCCAAATGCAGCTCTTTACTTCTCCAAGTTTGGTCTAGCTCCTTCCAAATTATCACTGTGAATTTATTCAGATCGTTGCTAGTCGTCTGCCTTCCAGACGCCTTGCGGCCCTCCCAGCCCAGAGTTGTTGTAATGCACTCTTCAGTCGATCATCTGGGTTGCTAATGCAAATTTTGTATGCCTGGGCACCAGAGCCCTTGCAGTCTGGCAGAGAGTATCCAAAGCCATATACTGAGCATGAGATGTCTCCTGTGCATTGTGTACCCACTGCGTGGCCTTTGTCTGGCTTTTGAGGGTGACCAGGAGATGTGGGGTGAGCAGACTCTGAGCCTTGGGGATGCAGCACATCCTTTCCAATGTCAGAGGTTAGCCATGTTTAGCTATTTAGAGCTTGGCAGCATGTAGGAAGGAGGGAGAAAGCATAAGGGACCGGCGTATGTTCAGATGCTCCATAACGATGTCATCCGAGGATGATTTACATCGGAGCTGGGACATATGGTGTGCTTTATCACCTAAGTCATCTACCAGGATGCGTGCTGCCACCTGATTACATGCCCACATTTCTTCTCGGCTTTACACCTCACTCATTCCCTGCAGAGGCACCGGGTGTGGGTCCTCAAGGTGGAGCGATACTGTTCTTGGGTTATGGGATTTCTGAAAGGGGGTTCCCTGCAGACATCTCCTGGCCTTTGTCTGCACTCGTGCAGGTTGGCCTCTGGGAGCTTGCTGGGGAGCTAATGCACCTCTTAGCTCCCAGGTGCTAAAATCCATCAGGATTGACTCCTGGAAAGGGAAAAAGGATAAGGGCAATTGGGGAAAATTGATGGCATTAAACATGTCATCGTGTTTTCTGTTGGGTAGAAATGATCAGTGTTTTTCTGCATTGTTCCTACACATTTGCCTAACTTGTTCTTAAATGTTTCCAGTGCTGCATCCTTTACTTCCCAAGCTAATTCGTACCTGTCCTTAATTAACCTGTCATTAGGAAGGTTTCCTCAAGTGTCACCCAAGTGTGCTGCACTTTGATCCACCACGTCACACCCTACCCATCATAGACAAGGAGAACCATGCACTCCTTTCTCCGAGGGGACATTCTGCCTCTGAGGACTGTTGGGAAGACTCTTCTCTCTCTTTTTTTGCCAGTTTCCTTCAGTTCTTCCTCATTCGGTTCTGTTTTGCTCGTGATCTTTCCTTCAACCTATGGGGCTCTGCCCACTTTGGATCCTCCAGCTAAGATCTCAACAAGGGTGAGCCATGCCAAAGGGCAACTCAATGTGCTTCACACCCAACTGCTGTGTTAACTCATCCCATCTAATGGGAAAGAAGATACTGCTGGCTCTCGTGGCCCTGTTGTATTGGTGAAGATGGATATTGTGGTGGAGAAGAGCAGAGGATGCTGCAGCACTGGTCATGCTCTGAACAATCTCCTTCCAGGTTGGGAAAACGACTTTCCGAAGTGGAAAAAGCATCTTTCACAATCCAGATCTCTTGCAGCAGGGAATTTGGTTTTGTTGATATTTTCAGCTGGCTTGGGTTTTAGTTTGCCTTGTTTTGCAAGGATGAGAACATTTTGTGCTGATGAAATCGTTCGGCTTAATTGCACACTAAAAGCATGTTGATGTTTATATTATGCGAGTATTAATTTTAATCTCCAATATTAATCAGTAGCAATGTAAACAATGTATTGAGCATTATCCTTGCCAGGCTCTATTTGTATATAATTCAATATTTACAGCAGGTGTTTAATATTTTATATTGTGTGATAATATTTCTCTGTCATTGTTCATCAGGGACAGGAAAAGACATAGAGGGTTTAAAGTGCAGCGAGGGAGTTTAAATTAAATTCCAGGAGCCTTTTCCTTATGGGAAGGGCAGTGAAACTCCTCTTTTTTTTTGCAATTTTCCACTTGGGGAAGGGAAACTCCAGAAGTGGAAGCCTGCAGGAATTGCTGATAAAACAGCCCTGGAAACTCAGAGAGTTGATTACCTCAAAGGAATGGTTTTCTTTATTTTGCAGAAAATGAAGAAGATTAAAGGCAAAGCCTAGACTGGCCAAATTTTGTATTGATTGGGATGTTGGGTTGGTTAAGTAGCTGCCCAGAAATCATGATCCAACTCGTCTTGATCCCCTTCACCTACATTTTAACTGTTACCTCCCTGGCTGGACTGAAGACCACATGTTCAGAGATGGTTGATGGCATGTGTCTGAAGATCGAGGCTAAAAACCTCTGTGTGATAAACTTATCATAGAAACATAGAATGGCCTGGGTTGAAAAGGACCACAATGCTCATCCAGTTCCAACCCCCTGCTATGTGCAGGATCGCCAGTCAGCAGACCAGGCTGCCCAGAGCCACATCCAGCCTGGCCTTGAGTGCCTCCAGGGATGGGGCATCCACAGCCTCATTGGGCAAACTGTTACTTGTATTTTTGTTTCTAAAACTATTATCTGTTCCTGGGGTCTGCTGTGTGCCAGAGCACCAAGCTACAGCACAGCATGGGAGATGTGGATACTCTCTCTGACTGCCCAAAGAACTTGTGGATATCCCATCCCTGGAGGTGCCCAAGGCCATGGATGGGCACCTGGGCAGCCTGAGCTGGTGTTGGGCAACCAGCCCACAGCAGGGAGTGTTATTGGATGGGCTTTAATTTCCCTTCCAACCCATTCTGTGATTCCGTGACTTTTCACCCAAATTTAGAGGCCAGAGGGACCTGCCGCCATTCATCTTTGGCATCATAGCCTGGGGATGGAGATCTTAGTGCAGATGTCTACTCTTCAGTGTAGAAGATGCTTTGGAACCTTATTTTTGGTTTCCAAAGGGAAACAGCTCTTGCTTCTTAGAGCTGGAGGAGGGCTAATGCACCCGACTGTCTTCACATGTTATCTGAGCTCTCATGCGAAGAGTTACATAAGAGCTAAACACTGTTATTATTTTTAACAACTTAATCATAGAAGCTTTTTTTTTTAATATATTTTTGGACTTTTAAACTAGTGTGGTATTATTATTATTATTATTATTATTATTTTCCAGGAAGCCATTTAGTTAAATTATATTTTAATATTGTTTCAACAGATGTGAGTACAGGAAATAAAGCAGTCACAATTTATGCACATAGGCACTGATTTGCATTATATTTCCCCACCAAAAAAATATACATTCGTAGTTGCTATGAAACCAGAAGTTTTGCTTAGACCAGATCATTTTGTTCTGTTGTCACGAGTAAAGGAACTGAATGAACAATGCACCGCTAATGGTTTTCGCTTTAAATCTACTTAAAGAAACCTTTCACCTCCCACACTTTCCAAACAAATAAGGTTTTTTCTTTTAATGGAGTTTTTGGTAAGTTTAGTGCAGGTGTAAGTGCCTTCTGCAGAAAGGGTGGGAGAGGCAGCAAGAAGGGTGCCGGGGCCGTGTTGGCCCTTTGGGTTTTGCAGGGACCTGTTTCTGGGATCTATCACTGATTAAGAGTTCCTTTTGGTTTTGCTCTGGTTGGTGCCCTGGGCAATATCTGGGTCTCTGAAAGTCCTGTGCCTTGGTGGAGAGCAAACAGGATGCAGTGATTTTTGTTTGGACGGCCTTTTCTGGTCGTCTTGTTGAAGAAAACTGAGATTCACTGGAACAGGTTGCCCAAGGAGGCTGTGGATGCCCCATCCCTGGAGGCATTCAAGGCCAGGCTGGATGTGGCTCTGGGCAGCCTGGTCTGCTGGTTGGCAACCCTGCACACAGCAGGGGGTTGGAACTGGATGAGCATTGTGGTCCTTTTCAACCCTGGCCATTCTATGATTCCATGATAGTGAAAGGCTCATCTGACTCCCAGAGCTGGGTTTTTAAGGAAAAAAAAACAAAAACAAAACAAATCCAAAAGGAGGTGAACTACTAGGATTAAATTATCTTTGGGTGTCAGTGTGCCTGGGCTTGGGCAAAGCCAGTAGGGTCTCCGTTGCTTTGGGCTGCTTCGGTGTATCTATCCTTTCTGTGATAGGTTGGTGGCTGGAATAGAGGATCCTAGTGGTCTTTTCCAACCTTAATGTCTATGATTTCATCTATCATTCTATCTCTATCTCGTAATCTACATCTATGTCTATCTTTCTATCTCTGTCTCATCTCTATCTCTATCTTGTCTGTCTACATCTATGTCTCTATATCTGCATCTACACTTATCTATCTCTCTATTTCTGTGTAGATAAAGATAGATAAATATGTATGTATACACGCTGTATATGTAGATATATACTCTATAGCTTTAAAACAGTCCTTGAATATATGAATATACATACATATATATAAGCATGTTATGTGAAAGGACATGGAAATAGAAAGTTTCTCATGGTCCTGCTCTCTCTTATTTCTAATTGTGGGTGATGGGTTGCATTTATAGTTTCCTACAGTCTTGCTTTTGCCGAATACAAATATATCTCTGTGAGAATTCCTGGGACGAGCTGTGGGCAGAAAGCTAATTTAGCCGCGGTGCTGATTGACATTCCCTCCTCACTGCCAGCACTGCGGTGACAAGATTGCAAAACCCGGAGCCTGTAGAATCCCACCTGCCTGCAGAGGGGCTCAGGGCATCCCTGCACCCCGACTTCCCCCTTTATGGGGTAGCAGGATCAGCTCCTGTGTGACAGCCCATGAATGGGAACCGCGACGCGGCAGCCAGAATGGGAATGAAAGTCTCTTTTTAGCTGCTGAACAGAAGATAGGAGTTAAAATATGCAAGTGCATTATAGAGCCAGAAAAATGTGTGCTTTGTTGAAGCTAACGATGAGGGCTGCTCCATCCTTCCCCCACCGCCAGCACAGTGCACTCCACAGCTCCTTGCCTAACACAAGCTTGTTTTAGGTGCACCTCGTGCAATCTTTGGTCCTGCTGCCCTGAGCCTCGTGTTGGAGGCTTGCTAGCTACCCCATTACCTGCTGTGGTGTGTGTGTTTGCACCCATGTATTCACAAGTGTCTAGCTACTCTGTTTGCAAAAATATACATATATTTTTGTTTTATTTCAGCCTGAAATTAAAAAAAAAATCATTGTAGGAATAATAGCAGTGGTAGATGTGGGAGTTTTGGTGTGCCGGGGTGCTGGCTGCACCATCAGAATGGTTGTGGTGCTGATGTCACGGCCGCGCCGTACATCACTCCACCTGCTGCATCGCGTGGCAGATCTGCTCCAGACGGAGTTTGCAGGGAGCCTGAGAGAGCAGCCCTGAATATTAACCCGGTTTCTTTTGTTGCTTTAAAAGAGGAGCATCATTAACCATGACTTAGCTCATTAAATCGGGGATGAAAGGGAGGGCAGCTCGGAGCGAGGGGAATTAACCCAGCGGGGAGCAGAGCCAGGATGCAGAGGGAGGGAGATGTGGCATCCAGAATTGGGAAGGAAGGGGTATTTTGGGCAATCCTTAAAATTCTGAGAAATGCTCTTCTAACCATGGGTTGTCCAAAGAGGGAAATGGCCATGAGCAATTTGGGGTGAGCACGGTGCACCCTGTGCCATGCTTAGAGCACGAACTCAAAGGTGGTCTGACTTGCCCTTGGTGTAACTGGTGTAACTGGTGCTTTCACACAGCTAAGGGTGAGGCATCCCTTTTCCATTCTGCATCCTCCGGGGCAAATCCCATGAGGAGGGTATCCCCAGCACGTTCTGCTTTTGGTACAAAGAAGGAGCCAAGAGCCACATCTCTGCCCGTGAGATCTGGGCTCAGTCCTGGCTGGGAGCAGGAGGCGATGAGAGGATGCATCAGCTGTGAGTGTTGTGAGCAGTTTGGCCTTGCCAGGGTGTGATGTATAACATGGCTGTATCTGTATGTCTACCTGGTTGGATTAGGGTTGCTAGCACTTTACGAATGAGTAGTTATAACCATGCTGCCTCTTAAAAAAGAAAGCAATTATCATATCTATATGGGCAGTGCATTAAATGACACCATTTAATTAAAGTCTAATTTATCCCTGAATGAAAAATATTTAAAATCAGCGCACAGTATTTTATCCCATTCAATTACTGCAGATTTCCATCACCTTGCTGCTACGGATGAGCTCGGCTGGCAAGCTGGCTGCATGCACCAGCAGCACTCTGCTGCTCCCTAGATGCACCCAGCAGACTGATTTCTGCCTGGGGTGGTCTCTCCCAGCTTAAGGTTTGCAGCCACCCCAGATAATTGAGGGCTGGGTTCAGCTCCGCTGCTGCTGAGTCCTCTTGGGAAGTGGCCTTCCTATGGGTGCCCAAGATCTTTGGAGGACTCATGCCAAAAGGAATTCTTCATCCTTGGAAAGTCTCCCAGTGTATTTTCATAGCAGGCTCTATGGTTCAGCTTTGGAGGTGTTCAAGGCTGGATTGGATGGGCCCTGGGCAGACTGATCTGGTACCTAATCTAGTGGCTGGCAACCCTGTCCACAGCAGGGGGTTGGAACTGGATGATCTTTAAGATCCCTTTCACCCCAAGCGATTCTATGGTTCTATTATGGGAATCCCTGGATTTAACATTCAGAAAGCTTTTTTAAGGGATATGGAATGATATCCCAGCCCTGCTGAGGACAAAAAGGGGTTGGTGACCATGTTCCTTGTGCCGGGATTTCTCCTGGGGCCTCTGGAGAGGTCTCCAAGGTTGACGTGGAGAGAATCCAAGACACAGCCCAACAGCAGCCAATCCTCCTGGCCCACCTAGCAGATCTGTGTTATTCTCCAAAGTCTCTATTTTGCAAAATTATTTGTGTTTTCAGCCACAGCCGCTCCACAAATGAAATAATCATGGGATTATTTGCCAAGCTGGCATAAATTCGGGCAGAAAGAGCTGCTGCTGCTAGCCAAGGGCAGAGAGTTGGCTGTCCATGCTGCCCAGCAGCCACAAGAAATATGTCTGGTGTACGTGCTTGTGACTAATGGACCAGTGAAAAGGGCTTTAACATAAATACATTAAATAGTAGGCACTCCGGTCATGTGCAGGGGCTCTGTGCAGAGATGTGTCATCTCCCATTGAGCCGTGCAGTGTTTGAAGACACCAGGACAGCACGTGGCTCACTGTGCAGCAAAACCATCTGGGAGTCCAGAAAAGCCAGGAGTTGGACTCGATGATCCTTATGGGGTCTCTTCCACTTGGGGTATTCTGTGATCCTAAGTCCTTAAGTTGAAGTACATGTGTGAATCCAGAGCCCAGGACTCAGTTCACTCTCAGAGCTACTGAGAAATAGCCTGGAAATGCTCTTCTGTACCCCAAATTCTGCATAATTCCAGTGGTGGAGAAGATCTTGTACAGCCCCATGTGGGCTGAGATCTGGTATGAGCAGCTCCCTGGTTGTGACCGTCTCTGAACTCACATCATGATTTTCCTTGCTAAGAAAATCTGTTTTCTTTCCAGATGGAGCAGCACTGCTCCTTTTCCTTCAGCCTTGCAGTTTCTTTCTCATTATGGCTTGGAAAAGAGAACAGAAAGATATGCACATGAGAAATCTGACAGTATTCAGCTTACTAGGGGATCTGGGGCAGCGTTCTGCCTTAGATCTGCACTGCAGCTCTCATCTGTATTACAGAGGTTGACAACTGCGCTTACTTCTCTGTGTGATAAATCTCCTGTAGTAAGGTGCTGTTCCCAGATGGTAACGGTCGGTATATGTGTGTATATGGACTACTGTTTTTCTCTAAGATTCTCCTAAGAGGGAAAAAAAGAGAGATTTGCAGAATGGCTTTGGCTGTGGAGAACACATGGAGTTCTTCAGGACTCAGCCCCACAGTTCTCATTCTCCACCTCAAACCCTCAGCATCCTCAGCCACCTCCTCCCTCTGTGGGCATGAGATCTAACTCTGCTTTAATCTGAGGCTGTGGTAACACTGGTGAGCATGGGAAAAGCAAATTTCCTAGGGAGGGATCTGGGGTTTCCACTACTTCTCCAAGTGGAAGGAGCACAGCAATGACAGTCAAACATGCTTAGTCCAGGGGGGTGCTGCTCTGTGGTGCTGCAGGGCAGTAAGAGTTCAACACGGGGCTGTGCAATAGGGACAGGAGCTTTGTGGCTGCAGAGGATGAAGCAGGGGCAGTTGCTGCATTCCTGCAGGCTCTCATGAGCCATCATTTTTGTGGCTGCGATGCATCATTTTTGCAACCAGCAAGAAGCATTGCATCAGTGACTGATGTCTGAGGTTGCAACATGACTTGTGACACCCCCCTGAAATGAATGGGGATGTGGTGGGGATGGAGGGCTCTGAGCCCTGGGCTGTGCTGTTGCTGCTGGGGGCACTGTGGTGTTTTGGCCCCTTGTCCTGCAGACCCCTCAGTGTGCTAAAGAGGAACCAGAGGACGGAGCTGTGACCTGCAGGATGGCCCTCCACAAGCATCCACACCAGTGACACTGATGATTTTTGTTCCAGAGGCAAGTTCCATCTTTTCCTTAAATCTGCAAAGCTAATTGAGCGGAGGAATTGATTACCACAGGCGTGTCAAATTGCTTCTCTCTTTAACCCCATAAACAACTCGCACTGGGTTAGCTGGGATGCCCCCGTGCTGCCCAGGGGGTCCCAAAGTTGCTGACAGCAAGGCAATACTTTTGGTAGGGGCAAAAAGCCCGTGGTGTTGCGGCTCCAATAGGATGTATTTTAAAGTCAAGCAACATTTTGGAGCTCCAAGAGGAATGCTGGGGCTTTCTGCCTCCCCAGACACCAAGAGGCACCATGCCCCACTGAACTCTGCCTTCTGCTGCCACGTGTGCGAGCAATGTCCCGTAAAGTCCTGCTCACAAAGCGCTGCGGTCATGCAGAGCAGAGCAGCACGTGGCATCCTCTAAGGGCTGGGAGGATTTTCTCCCCGGTTACAACCCCCCTCCCAGTGTTTTCTGAGCCTTTCTGAGCCTCCACTCGTGCTTGTGGCAAATCCTGCACCATCAGCTCTCGCTTTGCTTGGATTGTTTTCCACCGGGATACTCTCAGCAGAGCGTCCCAAGCGGACGCTTTCCTGTTGGTTTTGAGGGCAGAAACACGAGACGAGCAATCTGTGTGCTCCATACAGGCTGATACAGTGATACCGCAGCCTCCCCCTTGCTCGGCTGGAGATTGCTGGATAATGTATGGCATTCTGCTGAGATAATAACCCGGAACGGAGGGAGCGTTCCTCCCCGCAGCGTTTGCAGCCAACACTCGGGGCAGCCCTTTGTGGACAGAGGAGGTGGAGGGGGCATCGTCTGCCTGGAGAATGGCAAAGGCTTCAAAAAGGGTGGGGGGAAAAAGAGCTAATCCTCAGGATGGTTTTTTTTTTTTTCTCTTGAGCTCACAAGGCTGGGATGAAAGGGGAAGGAGTGAGTAATTGGAGATGTAAAGTGTGGGTTGCTGGGTGAGTTAATGAGCTAGAGGGGAATTAGAGCTCTGACCTGAGCGTCCCATAGGGAAATGGTGGTGCTGGAGGTGCTCCCTGCTCAGGAACCCCTTTGGGACTGTGTCCCCAAGATCTGCTCTGTGCCCTCCAGAGAGGGGCTGACATCTCAGCAGGTGCAGCACCGCGCTGCTGGGGTGGCCAGGGAAAAAGGGGCTATTTTAGGAGAGGAGGCAAAAAACACTGTCTGTGTTTGGCCAAGGAGGTTGGGAGAGGACGCAATGCCTGTCTATAAATACAGCAGGAATGTAAACATCAGGGTGGGGAGCAAATAGAGTGAAGGCGGAGGGCGATGCCAGCAGAAAAACCTACAGCAGGGACAGAGCCGGGAGGAGCCGAGCTCCTGGTCCTGGGGCTGGGCTATGGGTTAGCTCAGAAATGGGAAAAAATGACTTTTTCCCTCCTAGTCAGACTGGATATCTCCTGCAGGCTGAGGGTCTCCAGATTGATGGTTCACAGAGCCCTCTTGCTGTGTTTTGGGATAGGTCCTAGTGTAAGACCTATCTCCAGGACCTACCCAGGGGAGGCTCTGGTTCGGTATTTGAAAGAGTGGTGATGCACTGGCACAGCTGCCCAGGAACTGGGGGGATCATTGTCCTTGAAGGTGTTCCAGAACCGTGGAGATGTGGCACTGAGGGATGTGGGCAGTGGGCATGGCGGGGGTGGGCTGTGCTTGGGGATCTTGGACGTCTTCTCTAACCTGAATGTTTCTATGATTCTCTGATTCTATCCCAAGGACCTCCATGTAGGATTTTAGAAAGGGTCATGCAAGGGAAGGCTTTCTCAGGTGAAAAGAGAGCTTGTTCTGCAGCAGGAACAGAACTAGGAATGATTTTCCATTCTTTTCCCCCCAGGCTTTTCAGTTTTGCTAATCGGACGAAGCTTGCAGATCTGTTAATGCATTGGATTGGAACACGCCCAACCTCGTGATGGGGGTGCAGGGATAAAGCCTTTCTGAGGTTGTGCTGTTCAGTCACAAAGGGGTTTGATAAAGATTATGTGGGGTCACTGTGACCTAATTACGGTTTAAGGGAAACGTTTTTGAAAATGGGTTGGATTTCAGATACAGGAATAATGTACCTGGAAGGTGCTGCAAGACGCATGGCTGCGTGCAGTGCTAAATGAGCATGTAAATGAGATGGCTCTCATTAGAAAAGGGCAAATCTGATGAACAGATCCTGAGAGCCTTCCCCAGAATGAGCCTTTCTCTTCAGCTGCTTGTCCTATTAAGGCAGTGGAGAGATAATGAACTGCTGGTAGTGCTGCGCCCTGTGTACCACTGCTTTGATAGTAGCCATGAGGAACAATTGTTCAACCTCTGTGCCCAGCTCCAGTACATTTGGGCATAATTGCAACGTTTAGTGCTGTAAAATCCACCACGTGGTTCTGGGGGCTGAGTGTTGTTTGAGCTCATATAACAATAGAATCACTCAGGTTGGAAAAGGTCTCCCCAAGCCCAACCCCAGCCAACCCCACCATGCCCACTGACCTCAGTGCCACATGCCCACAGTTCTTGAACAACTCCAGGGACAGTGGCCCCACCACCTCCCTGGGGAGCTGTGCCACTGCATCACCACTCTTTTGGAGAAGACATGTTTCCTAATATCCAATCTGACCCTCCTCTGGCATGATGTGAGGCCATCGCCTCTTGTCCTGTCACTGCTACCTGGGAGAAGAGGCCGACCTCCACCTCACCACATCCTCCCTTCAGGGAGCTGTAGAGAGCAATGAAGTCTCCCCTGAGCTTCCTCTTCTCCAGGCTGAACAACCCCAGCTCCCTCAGCTGCTCCCCATAGGCGTATGCTTCAGACCCCTCACAGCTCTGCTGCCTTTCTCTGGACACGCTCCAGGGCCTCCATGACTTCTTGCAGTGAGGAGCCCAATGTGCAGTTGGTGGTGGCTTTGGCCAGATTCACGCATTGTGTGCAACTTGTGGGCAGGTGGCTGCCCCCTGGGGCTTATTTATGGTCAAACCCAGGTTTGGATGAGAAATCCTCCCAGCACCTCCAATACCATCCCCAACACCCAGAGCTGCCATGAGCCATGGTGTACAACGCGCCATCTCCTTGTGCTTGGCCATGTCCCCAGCATGGAGCAGCACTGCCTCTTTCCTGCCCTGAATAATCTCTCCTATAAAACACCAGTCTCTGGGCCTGACGATATCACTCCAGAGGCAGAAGATGGTCCTCCTTGAGTTTTCTTCTGGTCAGAACAGACTGTTCCAGCTCAGCCCATGTGTGCCAGCAGCGCAAGCCCAGCCAAAGCACAAAGGCTCCGTGGATGTAAGCAAAATCTCATTTATCTTTCCTGAGTGCCGGTGTTTGGAAGGGATATTAAACCATCCAGAATGTCCGTCACGTTTAGAGGCAGGTTGGAGCATTTCTTGCATGCAGGGGATAGATTTCTGTGAAGAAGATGTTTTTTTGCTAGCAGTCCCCAAACTGAAGATGAAAAGCCTGCTGGATTCCTGGCTCCAGCACTCGCCCTGTTTGACTTATGGGGAATATACCAGCAGACAGGAGCAGAGCCCTGGGAGGATATTTATATCCCAAACATTTTCCTTTAGGCCCCAATCCTTTTTTCTTTTGGACCCCAAAACATTTTCCCTTTTGGACTCCAAACCTTTTTCCTTTTGGATCCCAGAACTGCCCTGTGAGCTCCCCACGCTGCTGCTCCTCATCTCCTTGCAGTTTTGATCTTTAGCTGAGGTTCCAGGACCGTGCCATGCAGTGTGTTGGTGCAGGCTTAGGCAATGAGGTCCTGGTGCTGGTTCCACCCCAATCAACATTCCATTAAGCTCTTGAATTGCAGCAGAACCTGCACTGCAAATCCCAGGAAAGGGCAGCAGGTTCCATCCACCAAACTCCTCCAAAACCCCAAGCCTGGCAAAATCCCCCCTCCCATGCCTTTCTTTGTTAAACACTTGCCGTCGGTACATGTTGTCCTCCTTTTTCCCCAGTATGGGCTGAAGTGGGAGATTTGGGAATGATTCACTCTGTTCTGCCCAGCAGCTCCAAGGAGCAGCCGGGGAGTCTGCAAAACAGGCATCCAGCCTGGAATATTTTGTACACTATCTCAACACAGCGCTGTAATTAAAAGGCATGCTTGAAATAAATGACAGAGGGCTTGGTTTGCTTTTTCCTTTTCAATTTCTTTTTTTTTTCCAAGGGAGATGGATGGGGGCAAAGTTGCATTGTCATATCAAAAGGCACAACAAGCATATTGGAACAAACAGCATCAAACAATGTGTGGCCGATGCAATTGCTTGAAAATGAGAGATGCTCGGTTATCACCCAGGGAACTTGCTGTCTGATTAAAAATAATTATTGCTGGCATTAAAAGTGTTTAGAATTACGCTGCACCATTCATCTCCTATTGCCCGCTGCCACCATATGCCTGGTTTGTTGAGTGGAAAAATGTCTCTTTCGTTCGGATAAATAATGCTTTGTAAATATTTAGAGATGAATGTTCTGGATCACTGAACGGCTATTTTTTTTTTTCTTGTGATAAATATGTGCAAATGAGCTTGGTCTTGGCTTGGTTTGAGGCAGGTGTTATTTGGGGCTGGATTAGTTCCGTGGAACAGCTGTACCTGGGGGACTTAGTGAAGGAGCCCAAGGGTCACTTCTGGTGCTGAGAAAGTGGGGTGAAAACACCACTTTTAACGTTTTAAGCCCATCAAGAGCGATGCCCCCCAGCCAGCCATGGTTGCAGACACCTGGATAACTTGCAAATGCTCTGAAATTGTGTAGTTTTGATGCTGTACCAGAGACATGGTGAGGTGAACACTAAGGAGATCCACTGAAGAAGTGCAATGATGGGTGCCCCCTTCCTGGAGGTGCCAAGGCCACGGATGGGGCCCTGGGCATCCCAATCTGGTGGGGGAAACCAGCCCTTGGCAGGGGGTTGGAACGGATGGGCTCTAAGGTCCCTTCCGACACAAACCATTCTATGAATCCATGATTCTATGACTGCTGGTTTGGGGCTTATGTAAGAACTCTCAGTGAGAAGCACGCTTGCAATAAACATGGCTCATGTTGGACCTGGAGGCATCAGGGTCTGTGTGAGGGGGGGATGCAGAGCTCTTGGTGTGTCCCAGCTGGACGCTCCATGTATTATTGCTCATGAAACCACTCACAACCATGGATGTTTGGAAAAATTTCTTCTCTGAAATAGTGGTTGGGGCCTGGAATGGGCTGCCTAGGGAGGTGGCTGAGTCACTGTGTTTGGAGGTGTTAAAAAAATGTGCAGATGTACTGAGGGATGTGGTTTAGTGGAGAAATATTGGTGGTAGGTGGACAGTTGGACTGGATGATCTTGGAGTTCTTTTCCAACCTTGGTGATTCTGTGATTCTATGACAGAAAGGGAGATGATGCTCTGCATCTTTCCCCTTTTGCACATTCAAAGTGCTATGAAGGAACCTCCCATTTGTCTGCCAAATAGCATATTACTGAGTTCATGTCAGCAGCAACACAGCCGTCCTGGTGGGGCTGGAGTGATTCATAGAAAGGGAAGACTGTTGGAGGGCACACAAATGCTTAAAGAAATGCAGTTCTTGCATCAAGTGCTTTGTGTGTGCTTTCAATGACATCTCTCCCTCCAGATAGATAAGGGGAGCAGCCAGACACCGACTCTCCCCGCAGGAGCTGGGGCATTGAATAAGGTATCATAGAACCCTAGAATGGCCTGGGTTGAAAAGGACTTCAACGCTCATCTCGTTTCAACCCCCCTGCTATGTGCAGGGTTGCCAACCACCGGACCAGGCTGCCCAGAGCCACATCCAGCCTGGCCTTGAATGCATGAGGAGATTAACTATTTTCCCTTGGAATACACATGAGAGAGGAGATGCAACTCCCCAAGCACCAAGGTCCTGCTCCTTTTTCCTCCCCGAGGATTTAAACCCATAGGAGATGTGTGTCCCGCCTGTCTCGGTGCGCACTGCCTGTTGTATTTGCTTTGCATTCGATTAAAACACGAAGGCAAACAAGGGGCGTTAATGAATTCGTTCGTTTATGATGACAATCCTTTTTCGAGTCCTCCAATTGATTTGCCGAGCAAGCTGATAAAAAAGAGCAACGCTTGCATTATTTACAACCCCCAGTCTAAATGTAATGTCTGAACCAACAGAGCCTGTTTGCTTTTTAAAATTCAAATGAGGACAGCAATAATCTCATTTCCAGGAGCTGGCCTTCCTCTGTGCTAGGTGCTTTGCCCTCGTCTCTCCATCATGGCTGGGGGACCCAAGGACTCGGTGTCACCCTGCTGTACCAACATCCACGGAGCAGGGAGTTGAGTTGAGAGAAAAAAAATAAAGAGCAAAAAAATGGGCTGTGGGGTCTTTTAACAGCCAGCTGAGTCATCAGCTCGGCGTGGTTAATTATGCATCGTTCCTAATTAAAGTCATTATTTACCTTGGAAAGCAGAGAGCTCAGGTCCTCACTGGGCACAGGGTTTGGCTTGGCCCCTCCGGCTGCATGGAGGCAGGGGCACAAAGGGAGGCAATGGAGGCTGTTGGGAAGGACTTGGTGTCACTTCAGGGCTGTGTGGCTCCTTCCATGGACACGCAGTAGTGATGGTTGCGTGGAATACCTCAGGTTGGTGCAAGATAAGGAAAAAAAATCATGAAAAAAGGAGGATTCGAGAATTTTGTTCTCTCCATGGAGGACTGGGGACCCAACCTCCAAGCAGCAGCCACAGCCTCCACCAAGGAGGCCGTTGCTCAGGCGAGTCAGAGCCCTGATTTGAAACAGCTTGCTCAAATATTTCTGTGCTCCCTGCGGTCGGATTCCAGACTTTTACTATGTGATTACTTTAACCTGTTTAAAAAAAAAAAAAAAGGCAAAAAAAAAGAAAGAAGCAACGCTGCAAAGGGTGAGAAGAAAGGCCTGATTCATTGATGAGGGCAGGCTGTGGCTGCAAACAGGGTGCTACAGTTTCCCCAGGAATGTTTTTGGGTCTTAAAATGTCCTGTAGTAAATAAAAGCAAGGAGGAATCACTGCGCAGTGGGGGTGACCTGGTGGGGCCCCAGATGGAGTATTTTCGGCACCATCCTTCATGACATGCTCTGTGTTTTCGTTTGGTTACAGGAACCAGGGGGACTTGGTGCTTTCAGGGCACAGCCCCCCTCTTTGGGTGCCAATGGCAAGGACATTAGGAACAATTTTTTCTTCAAAAGAGTGGTGATGCAGTGGCAGAGCCTGCCCAGGGAGGTGGTGGAGTCACTGTCTCTGGAGGTGCTCAAGGACAGTGGAGATGTGGCACTGAGGGACGTGGGCAGTGGGCATGGTGGGGGTGGGCTAGGATGGTGACCTCAGTGCTCTTTTCCAACCTTCACGGTTCTGTAGTTCTACGCTTGGGACACAGGCTGTGCTGCTCACTCCCTGTGCCCACTGTGGGCTTTCTCCTTCTGCTTTTTCTTGCAGCCAGGGGTGCACTTGCAGAAAAACCCATTCAAATCCCCAAACTGTGATGTGCGGGACTATGTGATCTCCGCCAAACTATAGATCAGATGGGCACTTTTGTTCTTGTCTGCTTGCACTGGCGACATCCAGCCACGAGCATCACCCCAGGAACTGAGACCTGGCACAGCACTGATGGGTTTTGCAGAAGTTGAATTTCAGGAGTGCAGCAGCCCCAAATAACTCCCCTCTTGCTGGCGAGGGGTATTCTTAATGAGCAACGTGACACAAAAATAAGGCAGGCAGTTGGAAGAAAACAGGAGTGCTTTGCTGGAGAGGGGTTTTGCTGCATCTCAAGGGGAAAGCAAGAAGAATCCTACCTGTATCCTGAATCCTACCACTCACTGCCACGTCAAGAGATGCTGCCCATGGCGCTTACACGACCATGGGGGATGTTTGCAAAGTGCTGCTATAAAGTTGTCGAGGTCACAAGGTCAGGCTTGAGTAAAAGCAGTTCCTATGAGCCTGCTCTCCTGTGCCGCCCAAATACCATTTGGGTCCAGAGATTTGGGTGCTGAGCCCACCCCAGCATGTGGAGGGGTCTGGTGGGTTTATGGCTGTGATAAGAGCCTTAATGGCTTTTTAAACTTAAGTATATGCGTGTCAGCTGGTGTTTCCCTTAGCACAGAGTAAGATGTGAGCAGAAGTCAGGATGGAATGTGTGGTGTGTGGGGAAATTTTGGGAAGAGGTTTGAACCAGGCACCCTCAGGGTACACAAAGCACCAGGGGCTGCCAGAAGTGCTGCGTACTGTCATGGGGAGGAGCCAGAGGAATCCTCTCCCAGCAGTTCAGGCTTCAGGGGGTTTGGCATTTGGGCAGGTCCCCTCTTTTCCCATCCTTGCTGGCTCTGCAAGAGCATCTCTGCTGTGAAGAGCAAGGGATGTGCATCTTGCAAGTATCTGCAAGGGGCTTCTTGCAAAAACTCAAGCCAAACCTTTAAAATTCAGGGCTAGGTCCAAGGTTCCTTACTCACTGTGCAGATATCATGCTGTCTTTAGCAGCTCTGCTTGCTGATCAAAGCCATGCAGATCGTGTCAGAAGGGGAAATCTGGACTCTTTGCTTTGTTTTAATTTGCTGTTATCCTGGTACTTCCCCAACTCTTTACCCAGGAGCAGAGCTTCATTGGGTGAGACTAGTCCAGAAGATAAAAAAACAAACCAGTTTGGGAGGAAAAGCACAGTCTGTGCTCACATAGCAACCCTGTGCCAGGGGGAAAATCAGGGCTCCGGTCTCACAATGTGAGTCAGCTGCTTCCCCCCGCCTGCCCCCCAGGATGAGTAATTCAGCCTTGATAACCTTTAACGAGTTGCAGGCACTGTTACAGCTCTGTATCCAAGCTCAGCTGTGTGCTTTATTAGCAGAGCCCAGGATGGAGATGAAGCATCCTTGTAGGTAGCATAGAGGTGAAAGTGGGAGGGCAAAGAAGATCTTCAAGAAGTGCATCCATCTGGATGTGATGGGTAAGGAGCTCATGTCCAAGCAAGATCCCTGTGACTCAGCCTTAAAGGAGTAAACACGATTTGGCTTTTAGTGCTCCTGGCTGGCTGGCTGCAAAGTCACACGGGCAGAAGGGCCATGTGTCTGCCCAAGGAGGTGACTTTTGGAGGTTGGGATGAAAGGTGCCATTGTGTGGCCTGGCATGGGATGGGCTGGGAATCCATCATGTGTCAGCTCCGTGCCCTTTGATATGGGGCTGAGGAGCGATTTGGTTCCCTGGGGCAATGTTCAGCCTGGTGTTTGCTGTCTTGTAGATTGGAGCTGCTTTGGGCTTTGAAGTCATGGGGTTTTGCGTGATGGCAGTGTGAGGTCTCTGCTGTTGTCCTGTCTGTGCAAAGAGCTTGGAAAGATGGTAGTGGTGATGGAGAGACTGGAAACGCAGACGCAGAGGGAGAACAGTGAGGTGATAGATGCATTGTTTTAAACCATTCCTGCTCTTGACTGGTTGTGCTGTGCCCCTCATGCTGTAGGTCCTGCTCCACAAGGGACTGTACCCAGAGGTGCCATGTTTTGGTGGCTACAGGCTCCTCAGCATATTCTACTGCCCACAGATTGTCCTGGTTGGGCAGAGTAGGGCTGGTGCTGCTGAGACATTAAAATGTAAGCAGCCTTGTGGGTGCCTGTGCAATGGGCTCTACCCTGACTCTGCTCCTCCTTTACCTGCAGAATAGCGCTGTGAATCATAGGATCATGAAATCTTCTGAATTGGAAAAGACTTTCAAGATGACCAAATCCAGCCATCAATCTGACCCATCACTAAACAATATCCCTTAGTGTCACGTCCACATGTCACTTAAATACTTCCAGGAAGGGGGACTCCACCGCCCCCCCTGGGCAGCCTGTTCCAGTGCTTGGCCACCCTCTCCATGAAGAAATTCTGTCTTTGTCTTTTTCCTTGTCTTTCTCCCATATCTTTCTCCTGTTTGTCAGAATCTTACTCCCTGTATTGCTCTCTGGTCTCTCTTCCCCTGTGGCTCTTATCTCACCCTTGGAAGAGATGTCTCATATTTCCTACAGCTGTCATTCATTCATCTCTCACTGCACTGGGTGCAGGAGTAAGAATTAAGCACGTGGATGCAGCTCTACTAATTTACTGTCCACCTTGGGAACCTCATGGATTCTGGGTGTTGCCAGGTGGTTTAGCAAGAAAAATATCACCCCTCTTGGATTCCGGCTGATAGCTCTATTTTAAGCACTATCCCCATGGGGCAAATATTGGATGTACGCTTTAATTCTTTGCTGATATGTTTTCGTTGTGAAAAATATTGCTCAGCTGAGTCATGGGGAAAAGAAATATGTCTCATCACAGAGTTAGTTCCCACACTTGGGACTTATGTCACGGACAACGTCATTCCATCAGGGCACATTTGCTGTGGGCACCTCTCCAGCAAGACGGGAAGTTGCGCTTATCCTGTTGTGTGCATGCAGAATAGGTTTTTTGGGCAATAAATCCAGTTCCAGTGCCTCACTGGAGGATTTCGTTTCTGTGGTAGGAGGAATCTCATTAACACGAGCTTCAGAGGAATCCAGCACTGCCAGCCAGAAGACAAATGCAGCAATGCTGTCGTCATTTATCAAATGGAGAATGACCTTTGCTATCCATTAGAATGAAATGAAAAGCTTTGGGCTCTAACTTTGTTAAAATGCACATGGCTGTCTTTTCAGATCTCTGAGTTGGTGCATTGCTGAGTTTAATCAAATTGTGCATTTTGCTAGCGCTTAAACAGTATTGTTATATAATTCAATCTCCATGTGCTTTCAAGGAAGCAGGCAGAAGAATTGCACTGAAACCTGATGCAAAACTGTCCTGCTGCAGTCAGTGGCTTAGGAGGCAGAAGGGGCTTGGGTCCAAGTTCCAGCCTAGTGTTTGCAGGTCATATGATTCGAGTTACTTTTGGTCAAAACTAGATATATGTGCCTATAAAGATGTGTGAGTAGGTACGAGTGTCCTTGGGAGAGCCCAGCTGAAGGAGGTAGGTGTATCTCCCTCTGGTCTGCTACAAGCCTTCCCATGGGAAGAAGGTGTAATTTTTCCCTATTTTTCACTCTGAAAGGTGTTGATGCTCTTTCCTGTTTTCACCAGGATCCTCTCTGCTCACAGCAGAGACTCCAACTGTCATCCACCAGATGTCCCTACGTAGGCATCTCACGGATCCTCCCCAGCTCCTTGGCCACCAGCCCAACTGCAGCTGTCCCAACTCTTCCTGCTCTTTTCTAGTCGTAGGGAACTTACCTCCATCCTGATGGTAGGGTGGGCTGATAACATGGGCTCATCCATGCCCTGGACATCTCTTGGGGTCCTCATGCCAAAACCAAACTTTTTTTCTGCCTGGCTCTTTGGTATTTCTATTTTCCTGTTGACTCACGAGGTGAAGACATTTCTGCTGAGCAATGCAGGCAGGCGCTGAGATGGTGCCTGCAACCTCCCAGAGTCCATGTGGTTACGTGCATGAGGTCGGGTGAACTCCATTTGATGTTGCACCTTATGGGCTTTTCCACATGGTGGAACTGAAAAATTACAATTGGGTCCACAGCTGGAAAACCTCCTGTGTTCACAGACTGTAATCCAACCTGTGTTTGCTTCAGCACAGCTCTGTGTGGCTGCTTGGTGTAAGACTAAAAAAGGTCTTCTTTTTTTTCCTGCTTGCTGTATCTGCTTATTTACAAACATAAATTAAATCTAGTTGGAGTATGTGCCTTAAGAGAGGCCTTCATCAAAATAACGACAAGTGGTGCTTTGTGTTCCAGCGGGTGTAGCTCAGCCTGCCGATAAGCCAATAATTCCTTTGCATAAAGACAAGCCCAGAAGCAAACATTGCCTATATATTGTGGCTTTACTGCAAAAAGCAAGAAGAAGCAATGATCAGAAGTGCTGGAGTCTTGAGCATCAGCCGAGCCCCATCAGATGTTGTGACAACAGTGGGCAATGAGCGGCTGATGCCTCAGTGGAAATCAATTCATTAATGGACAGGTTTCCTTGTTTCTGGAGCTAATGCATGGATCTGCAGAGAGAGGATCTGCAGCGATTAGCTGGAAATGCATCCTTGTTTGTGAAGGGCCTTAAGGAAGTGTCTTTCTATCTAAAGCTATGGGAACTTCCATCTACTGGTATAATCAACGTTGGAGGTGGGTGCAGTCTTGGATCTCCGTAATACCAATTACCATTGATAGCGGCATATGGGAGGTGGCTTTTGTTTCTGGGTGCTTGGAATAAGGAGGTTTGGCTCAGCTGGTTACAAATCCATGTGCAAAACTCATGACAAGGGTGGACTGTGAGCACCCAAAGGAGCTGCAGGGCACAGCTCTGGCATCTTGCTCGGTCCTTGCCGTCCCCAGGGAAGGGCGCTCTGCTCTTGGAAACTGAGCTCTGGAGGCTTGAATGGGGAACAAGTGACTAAATATTGACTCAGAGAAAACAAAGATCCCATTTAGATGTAAATGGGAAAAGGTGGGAGGGGGAGTGGTAGAGAGGGAGGAAGGAAACTGAAATACATAAAATAGGAGTCTACAAGCAGAATTATCTCGTTGCAGAATCCATTTTCCAGACTTCCCTCAGTGAGTTATCGGCAATGCTCCACATACTTGCGCAGCCGAATAGCTGTGAGGCACAAGTACATTCTCCAGTAGCAAATAATTCCCTTTCCTGATAACATCTTCAGCAATGTGTCTGCAATGTGTGAGCACAGTGGCATGGGTTTCGCTCTGGCAGCGGGGGCACGCAGTGTGCTGTCTGATCAGAGCCATTCAGCAAAATGCAAGTTGTCCATCTTGCCTCCAAACTGACCCTACAGCAACTCCCACCTCTGGGGCTGAGCTGTGCCAGGACCATGTCTGTCCTTCCCCATGGCCCAACGGAGGACCCACTGCTAATTGGGACTATCTGCAGGGCAGATGTAGGCTTATTGACAATTGAATGAATGCACTTCGCTACAGATCTGAGTATGGATCTCAGTGCTGGGCTGCTTCTGCATTACAGAAAGTGAAAGATTGGCTTGGGAAAACCTGTGAACTTAATGGTATCATTCCTTTTTAGCAAGGTACTTTTGTGTGGATTGTTAACAGATTGATGCCTGCAAAATAGGGTCTGCCAGACCACTCTGCACCAATGGTTGTGCTTTTACATGGTGAGGCCAAGCAACCCAGCAGAGTTTGGGTTGCAAAGTTTGCAATGCATCCACCTTGCTTTGCTCGAGCAATTTCCATCCTTCAGGAGAGGCTGCAGCAAGCTGGAGCAGATCGTATCTGAAAGGTGATTACTGCAAGAATCATGCCAGCAAACCAAAGGAGTGTTTGGGATGTTTCAAATCAGGCTAAAACCACGTCATGTCCATGGGGTCAGGTTTTTATTTCTCTCCTTTTGGTGTCACAAATTGGCCAAGTAAGGCACTTTGGGAGGAGTGCAGCGGTGCCCTCTCAGTGTCGATGGCTTTCCTGAGCTCTGATGGGATAATAAATCGGATATTAGGAAAGAATTATTCATGGAAAGGGTGGTTAAGCACTGGGACAGGCTGCCCACATAGATGATCTTAGTGGTTGTTGCCAGTATTAATGATTCTATGGTTCTATGGTGGTCTCTATCCCTGGAGACATTTAGGAGCCCTGTGGATGTGGCACTCAGGGGAATGCTTTAAAGGTGAACTTGTGATAGGCTGGTGGCTGGACTTGATGATCCTAATGGTCTTTTCCAACCTAAACAGCTCTGATTCTATAAAACACGAGGGAACAAAACCCAAGTGTGTTACAAAGTCCTGAGTCCACATTAGAATCTTAGAATCATTCAGGTTGGAAAAGACCTCTGAAATCCCCAAGTCCAACCCACCCCACCATGCCCGCTGCCCACGTCCCTCAGTGCCACATCTCCACAGTTCTGGAACACCTCCAGGGACGGTGACCCCACCATGTCCCTGGGCAGCTGTGCCACTGCATCACCGTTCTTTCAGAGAATAAACTTTTCCTAATATCCAATCTGAACCCCTGGCACATCTTGAGGCCGTTACCTCTTGTCCTATCACTGTTACGTGGGAGGCTCCCTGTAAGACTTGTCCTCCAGACCCTCCACAGCTCCGTTGCCCTTCTCTGGACCCGCTCCAGGGTCTTGATGTCTTTCCTGTAGTGGTGTCTTTCTTGTACTGAGTGGCCTAAAACTGAACGCAGCACTCTACGTGTGGCCTCACCAGAGCAGACTACAGAGGGATGGTCACCTCCTGGTCCCGCTGGCTGCACTATTTCTGATACAAGCCAGGATGCAATTGACCTCCCATTTTCTTTTTTCTCTGTTTTCAGGGGAAATGAAGGTGACTGCAAGGGTCTGACATCTAGGTGCACGTTCACCCCAAGAAATTTGGCAGCTGTACAGGAATGGATACAGCCAGAAGTGAGAACAAGGAGTGGGAGAGCTCAGCCAGGGGGCCCTGCTCCATCAGGGCTTCCAGCATGTGCTATGTGTTCCCACCTTGGATTTTCCTGCTGATGAAGAGACATAAACCAGTGCTGTGCTTGCAGATTGGATTCCTGGGCTACGCACCCTTGCTGGGAAGCAGCACATCGGTGGGGAGTGCTTGCAGCACCAGGGCACATCTGCAGAGGATTTGCTGCTTGTGAGCCTCTCTTGCTCCACAGTGGGGGGAAAATGTGATTTTTCCTGTTTTCTTCTTCCTTTTTTTTTCTTAGTGGAAGGCTTTACAGGCTCGGATTTGGAAGCTTTCCCAGTTTTTGCAAATAAAACTGCGAGCCTGTCTGTGGAGCGTTGGAAGAGGAATCTCAGGAACGTGGGAGCTCTCTGCGGAGCCGCTCTGGAGTTTCTCCTGGTGCTGCCTTTAAATGCTCCTCAGGCAATGGTTGTTCTGCACATCCCTGCGTGTTTTAGACAAAGGAACAGCGGGACCCAACAGCTGATTTTTTCATCAAAATTGGAAAAACAAAAGTCACGAGAAAAAACCAGCATTGGGCCCCGTAGCTGCAGAATAAAATGATGGAAACATCAAAATGATATTCTGCATAGCAAGCGTGGGACAAAATGAACACCAACATCGGTCCCATTGCAGATTGGAAAAAACCTCAGTGCATCTTTGTGTTCTGTTTGCAATGTCACCACATGTTGGATGCAGGGAAGCAGCTTCCTGGCCTTGAGCAAACAGAGATCCCCCCCAGGATGAGATGGAAGGATATGGGGTCTCCTAGGCTGTGTGTGCTGAAACGTGCAAATCCAGCAGGAGATGTTCCTTTCTTGCTGTTTCCCATGTACGGGAAGGATATGGTGACTAATCACCAAGTTTTACTGAACAAAGCTAATGGGCACTGTGTTTCCTATTTTGCAGGGCTGCAGCCAGGTCAGGAATGCGGTGAGCCCTGGGAAGGAGAAGTTTTCTTGGGGCCAGAGCGGTGCAATGCCACTGCTGGGATAATCCATTTCCTCCAGGCTGCTGCCTTGAAGATGTCAAGGATTTGGGTAAAAATAGAAAAGAGAAAAATGACATCCTGGATGAGAGGGAAGCAGGAAAGCACCAAGCAAAGCCCAGCACCAGCCTTTTAGTACCTGATGGACGAAAAACTCAACATGAGCCAGCAGTGTGCTCTTGCAGCTCGGAAAGTAAATGGTATCCTAGGCTCCATCAGAAGAGGGGTGGCCAGCAGGGACAGGGAGGTGATTGTCCCTCTCTACTCTGTCCTTGTGAGGCCCCATCTGGAGTACTGTGTCCAGGTCTGGGGCCCCCAGTACAAGAAAGAGAGATGTTGGACAGGGTCCAGAGGAGGCCACAAAGATGATCAGGGGGCTGGAGCACCTCACTTATGAAGACAGGCTGAGGGAGCTGGGCTTGTTCAGTCTGGAGAAGAGAAGGCTGCGGGGTGACCTCATTGCAGCCTTTCAGTACCTAAAGGGAGCCTATAAACAGGAGGGGAGTCAACTCTTTGAAAGGGTAGATAACAGCAGGACAAGAGGAAATGGTTTTAAGTTGAAGGAGGGCAGATTTAGGTTGGATGTCAGGGGGAAGTTCTTTACTCTGAGAGTGGTGAGGTGCTGGAACAGCTGCCC